>LJIJ01005205.1:0-12440 GCA_001718145.1 Orchesella cincta
TTTCCCCCCAAAAAGGGATGGGGGGAAAAAAAAAACTTTTGGAACCCCCAGGGGGGGGGGGTTTTTTTTTTTAATTAAAAAAAAACCCCCCAAAAAAAAATTTTTTCCCCCCCCAACCCCCCCCAAAAATTTTTTTTTTTTGGGTTTTTAAAAACCGGGGGGCCCCCCCCCCCACGGAAGAAAGATAAAAAAAAGGAAAAAAAAAAAAAGGGAAAATTTTTTTTTCCCCCCCAAAAAAAACCCCCGGGTTAAAAAAAAAAAAAAAAAAAAAAAAAACAGGATAAAAAAAAAAAAAAAAAAAACCGGGGGGGGGGAAAACCCCCCCCCCCCCCCCCCCCCCCCCCCAGGCCAAAAAAACCCCCCCCCCCCCCCAAAAGGGGGGGCCAAAAAAAAAAAAAAAAAAAAATTTTTTTTTTTTTCCTTTTGGGAGGGGGGGGGCCCCCCCCCCCCCCAAAAATTTTTGGGGGGGAAAACCCCCCCAAACAGGCCCAAAGGTTAAAAAAAAAAAAAAAAAAAAACCCGGGTGGGGAACCCCCAAAAGGAAAAAAAAAAAAGGATTTGGGGGGGAAAAAAAAAAAAAACCAAAAGGGGGAAGTTTGAAAAAAAAAAAAAAAAAAAAAGGGGGGTGGGCCCCCCCCCAAAAAAAAAAAATTTTTTTTTTTTTCCGGGGGAAAAAAAAAAAAAAACCCCAAAAAAAAAAAAAAACCCCAAAAACAAAGGGGAACGGAAAGAAAAAAAAAAGCCAACCCCCAAAAAAAAACCCCCCCCCAAAAAAACCCCCCCCCCCGTTTTTTTTTTTCCCCCCAAATCCCCCCATTTTTTTTTTCCCAAAAAAAAAAAAACCCCCCCAAAGGGGGGGATTTTTTTTTTTTTTTTAAAAAACCTTTTTCCCCAAACAAGGGGGGGGGGGGGGGGGGCCCTTTTTTAAAGGGCCCCCCCCCCCCCCCCCCCCAACCCCCCCAAAAAAAGGCCCCAAAAAAAAAAAAAAAAAAAAAAAAAAATTTTTTTTTTTTTCCCCCCCGGGGGGACCCCCCCCTTTTTTCAAAAAAAAGGGGGGGGGGGGGAAAAAAAAAACCGGGAATTATGGAAAATTTTTTTTAAAAAAATTTTTTTCCAAAAAAAAAGGTTTGGTGGGGAAAAAATTCAAAAAAAAAGGGAAGGGGGGAATGAAACCTTAAATTTCCAGAAAAAAAAATTTTTTGGCCCCCCCCCCAAATCCCCCGGGGAAAATAAAAAAAAAAAAAAAAAAACCCCCCAAAAAAAAATTTCTATTTTTGTTTTTTTCAAAAAAAAAATTGCCGGGGTTTTTTGGGGAAAAAAAAAAAACTTTTTTTTTTCAAAAACCCCACCCCCCAAAAAAAAGGCCCCCCCCCCAAAAAAAAAAAAAGGGGGGGGGAAAAATTTGGGTTCCCCCCCCCCTAGTTTTTTGAAAAAAGACCCCGGTTTTTTTTTTGCCCCGGGGATTTTTTTTTTTGTTGTTTTTGGGGGCGGTTAAAAATTTGGAAAAAAAAAAGGGATGGGGGAAAAAAAAAAAAAGGGGGGGAAGAAATAATTATTTTTTTTAAACCCCCCCCCAAAATTTCAAAAAAAAAAAACCAAAAGGCAATTGGATTTTTTTTTTTTTTTTTCCCCCCCCCAAAAAAATAAAAACCTTTTTTTTACCCCCCAAGGGGTTTTTTTTCCCCCAAAAAGGACCCCCCCCCCCCCCAGGGGCAGGGGGGAAAAAAAAGGAAATTGGGTTTTTTTTGGGGAATTATGGGAAGGGAAAAAATTTTTCGGTGAAAAAAAACTTTTTTTGAAGATTCCACTATTAGAGGAAATGCGGCTACTGTTTGACCGATTTCCCATATTTAACCATCCCAGTAATCAGTTTTCAAGAAACAGTCAACAACAGTCCAACAGCAATAGACCAAGTTCATCTTTATCAAAAGATGGAAATAACGGATTTCCATCTTCGCACTTATACTCGAAGCCTTGTGCCGACGACTCTACAGGTTTGCAGCTTTTTCTTGGGCCCAATAACGAGGAGACTACAAACCAACGAGCGTTTGAGAGTTATGTTTAAGGACAAGTGGAAGATGGAAATATCCAAGAAATAAAATCTACATCATTTGAGTCGAACATCACGTTTCGTCTATTAACAAATATGTGGATGGAAGTGAATCATGTGCAATGTGAGGTACAAGATCCAAGGGATAGGTACAAGCATTGATTGTCCGGACAAACAAGTTTGCTAACAAAAGCATGCCAAGTATTGGTAGCTATTTTGAAACGTAAACTAATTACACACATGACACATCCAATGACAATTGCAAATAAATCCAGGCATATACTAAGTTCAACCAACATAGAAGTTCGAATAATGACCAATCAGGGTACAACCTTTAACCAGAATCACTTCGCGAGGAAATACCATGTTCCATGATGCTTTAAAAGCGGAACACTTCACTGCTACAGATTCTCAACCTATTTGGGAGGAACGGATTTACTGGTATAAAGTCAACCAGTTAGTCCAATTATGAAAGTCTTGTAAGATTTATGTGGATTTGTTAGAACAAGAACTAACAAACCAGAGCAATTACGTCTAAAATTTGGCGGAGACACTATCAGGGTGTTACAACATTTTTCAAAATGAAATCAACAACAACCAGTCGTGGGAGATTACATTTTTCCAGTTGTTGGACATAAAACTTATTTTAGAAGTTATTACGAACGGAGCAAACGCTACCGTAAAATTATTCGCGTTTTGGAAGAAGAGGAGAAAGGCGAAAGGGAGACGTTTAAAACAACAACAATAGTACAATCCCGTACGCGAAACAAGTTCAATTACCAGAACAATTCTACAACAGACGAGTCCGATACGAGAATGAAGTGGACCTTACGAACTTGGGGAGAAATGGACACAATATATCATTTTTAGCAGTCCTAGTAGGGATAATTGGCAATTGTAATAGCTTTTTCTAAGAAATTTCACAAGATGTAAACATGACTTTCTTGTACATATGTATATATGCCAATTTAATTATTGACATGCCAGGTTCTGGCAGTCACAATATAATTTACAGCTCAAGCTGTCAAAATTTAACATGGTACATGTCGTGAAGTCTTCGTTTTCTAGACTTATTTCAGGTTTAAGACCAAACCAATCTCTTTGAGTTGGACTGACCGTAACGGGCTTTAAGCGTTTGCGGAACTAGCTAGTATGGTGATGCAAAGTGGCGGCAAATGAATTCTTGCAGTACCAGGTCGGAGTAAACTCAGCAAAACGAGAAGCGAGACGACAAGACATCTAATTCGGCTGATAATATTAATAATATGATGAGATTTGTATTTATGAATGATTACAAACAATTTATGACATGATAATTTTAAGAATAATGATATTTGATATGATTTAAGATGAGTAGATTGAAGGAATAGTTAAAATCAAATCAAAATTGATGTATTTGGAATTTGAAGTAGAGAAATGATTTGTTAAAATTAGAATGAGATAACAGTTTAATGTGTGGAATGAGGAAATGTTAGTTATAGATTTAGGGAGTAGTTTTAGATTTATTGAGAATGCTTATAACTTATTTAGCCTTAAGTTAGTTGCCCAATTGGAGAGAGAGTTTAATTACGGGGTGGGAGAGTCCTTAGAGGCGGAGTTTGGAGGGGCAATATCATGTAAGAGGAACTTGGGGCAGAATGAGGTTTGAGCAAGGAAGGCGCATAAGCCTGAGTACCGGCAGATGACGATGCATTAGGCATACAGGGAAATAAAACAGGGAAAAATACACTACCACTTCTCATCCTCCTGTAGCTATGAGCTTGAGTAGATTCTTGGTGGAGCAAAATATTTATTATTTTTATTCTTATTTTTCAAACTGTTTTTGAAAATTGTGTAACTCTTCCTAATCATTATCCATGTTGTGAATTTGTGTGACCATTGTTTTGACGTGATACGTTGTACTTTTCAACGTAGTATAAAAAGTAGATAGTGATAGAGACTATCTGAAAATTAGAGTGTTTTTGGTTTGTGTTTTATTTTGTGGTTTTCCAAACTGCTTCAAAAGAGGTAGAGTCATCTTGAAGAGTTGGCGTCACCCGTTGGACCAAACCCCGGAAAGTTGGCGGATACTGAAGACAAATCTGTAAGCAAAAGGTTTAAGGGATTTCGAGTAATTAGACAACCAAGTCTGGTTTCGCTGATACTCGTGAATCTCGTCATTGCTCTGATTATCATCATCATTCATAGTCAACAGTAGATCCCAGTCCACTTTCCCATATATTTTATAGGATAAGCAATCCTCACGTTGCTGATATGGCGATTACCTGCGATTTAGTTTGAAGCATACGGAATCGCACAATTTACTCATAAACCAAGTTTTGTTTTCAGCGTACAAGCGAATGACCTGCAATCCAGTTCCTGGAAAGTTGCGTCATTCGTGTGTACAATTGAAAAATTTGGCAAAAAACAGTTACACATATTCACAATCCTTACCATCATCAAGTATTATCATATGGAATGGTTAAGGGAGTTCACATTTCTTTCGTAGCAAGGAAAATTATGCAGTTAGCTCATTTGAAGGCTAACACATGATAATTTCAGGAATTTTGGCTTGGCTTTTGTGAATTCTTGTTGTTGTTGAGTCGTGACCTTAGCTAATCAGCTACTACTTCTTTCAACTTTCATACCAGGTACTGGCTGAAAACCGGAAGAGTAGTAGTTTGATAAGCAATATTGGGGTAGAGGACTCTAGACAAGTAGCATAATAAAGCTGAAATTTTACCTGAAAATTCATAAAACAACGCATCATCATCATCCTTTTTGACTATTTTTTCTTGCATGCCAAGTGTGGTAGCATTGAAGTAAAATAGTAACATACGATGATTGATGCAATTATTACTACAAATTGTAGCATTTTTCGAACAACCTTTTGGAACTATAGTATCTGGAGCATAGTGATAGTACTAGGGAGGTGACGTGGCATAGCATAGTCCATATATAGGACTATAGCAAGCAGTGACTTGCAACACCTTGCGGCTATAGGTTTTTGTTTACAGTTTAGCCAACCAGGTGGCGCTAGTGCCATTAGCTCAAGTAGTAATTCACATATTATACAGTCTAGCTTAGTGGAAGTTGACTTGAAAACAGATAGGTGGAAGAATATTTGACTTTTGGTTATCAGAGACTAGTTGATCATACACACATTACCTTTTGAGATTTGGTATTGATTTATGAGGAATGGGAGTTGAAGGGACTAGCTTTATCACAAAGCAAGACTGAAAGCAGCTACGCAGTGGTAAATACCGTTCATTCAACCCAAACCATCAACTTGATTCACCTACAAATATACAATCATACCAGCAAATAGCAACAACTTGGACTTGTCATCATACAGCATCGATTCCATTGATCTTTTTGAAGATTATCAACAACAATAAGAAGTCATCATGATTTCTTTGGAAGAAGTAACACGTTTGATTGAACAAGCCAAGGCGGAGCTTACAGCTACATTCAACACCAAGCTTAAAGACATGAATCAAGTGATGACGGATCACATGGCGAAATATGACAAATTCGTGCATGATACCGAGGACAACTTCAGCTATTTAGACAAAACAATGAAGATATTTAATTCGAGAATCAACAACAATGCTGACCTCATAGCTGAGATACAGTCTCAATTGGAAGATACTTCATCAGAAGACGATGAAGATAAGGAAGAGGGTGACGCAATAACAGCTGCCTCAACATCAGGAAGGAAGAAATATAGAAAGAAAGATTTGTCAACATCATTGGCAAAGGCTTTTCAAAATGTACGCCTTTCCACAGTTTCTACAAACATCAAACCTCCCTTGTTTGATATGAAATCAATGACTGCTGAAGCATACCTCAACAAAGTGGAACTGTACTTCAGATCTACTCTACAAACCGACTACTTATCAGTCGTGGAATCAATCCTTTCCCCGGATCACAAATTATGGTGGACTCACCAACAACAGAGGTGAAAACTTGGCAAGATTTTCGCACAGAATTCATCAACAAATATGATGGATGGTACCACAACAGCATTCGCATCACGGAGTTGAAGACCAGAGAGCAAGCTTTACATGATACAACTGAACGATTTATTTATGAAATGGTAGAACTATCACGAACGTGCTACCCAAAGAGAAGGACGAAGATTTTCATGTGAAGCATGCCCAGTCGAGATTACATCCACGTCTTCGTGTTGCAATCGGAACAGGATTTAAATCCAGCGCAAAAGATTTGATCTGGCGTGCGAACTTGCAACCGTGAACCTGAAAGCTCAAGATGAACTGACAGGTTTGATTAACAAAATCCCACCAATGTACGAGCACGAGAAAGGTAAAGAAGAACTCACCGGGAAACAGGATAACCGTCCAGGCAACAAGCCAAAATCTGAGGCAAATGACAACAGCAGTAAACAGGGACACAGATGGGAACAAGGTGGAAAAGGTGGCAAATTTGACAAAAACCAACAGACGAGGAGCACCAACACGTCATCCATTTCCAAAGATACTCCATGCCTAGCACAAGCAAATCCGACCTCAAGGGATGATATGGATGTCAGTGGGGAAGTTCAGTTGGAAGATCAACTGGAGAATGCCCCATCAGAACAATTCATATGTTTCAAATGCGGTGGACTCAACCACAAAGCAAAAGAATGCCCTAGTGCGACCGGTTTTGCGATGTTGTGCGTAATGAAGGATGGAAGATATATACCAATCAACAGCAATGATCCCAATACTTACAGTCAAGACCAAGAAGATGGTGAATATGAGGAATCGACCGAAGATCCTCATTATTAGAGGAAAATGCGGCTACTGAGTGTACCGATTTTCCCATATTTAATCTTCCCAGTAATCAGTTTTCAAGAAAGTCAACAACAGTCCAATAGCAATAGACTAAGTTCATCTTTTATCAAGAGATGAAAATCAAAGGATTTTCCAATCTTCGCACTTATACTCGAAGCCTTGTGCCGACGACTCTATGGGTTTGCAGCTTTTCTTGGCGCCAAAAATTGAGAGGACTACAGACCGACATCGAGCGTTTGAGAGTTATGTTTAAGGACAAAGTGGAAGATGGAAATATCCAAGAATTAAAATCTACATCATTTGAGTCGAACATCACGTTTCGTCTATTAACAAATATGTGGATGGAAGTGAATCATGTGCAATGTGAGGTACAAGATCCAAGGGATAGGTACAAGCATTGATTGTCCGGACAAACAAGTTTGCTAACAAAAAGCATGCCAAGTATTGGTAGCTATTTTGAAACGTAAACTAATTACACACATGACACATCCAATGACAATTGTAAATAAATCCAGGCATATACTAAGTTCAACCACCAGAGAAGTTCGAATAATGACCAATCAGGTACAACCTTTAACCAGAATCACTTCGCGAGGAAATACCATGTTCCATGATGCTTTAAAAGCGGAACACTTCACTGCTACAGATTCTCAACCTATTTGGGAGGAATGGATTTACTGGTATAAAGTCAACCAGTTAGTCCAATTATGAAAAGTCTTGTAAGATTTATGTGGATTTGTTAGAACAAGAACTAACAACCAGAGCAATTACGTCTAAAATTTGGCGGAGACACTATCAGGGTGTTACAACATTTTTCAAAATGAAATCAACAACAACCAGTCGTGGGAGATTACAATTTTCAGTTGTTGGACATACAAAACTTATTTTATAAGTTACTACGAACGGAGCAAACCGCTACCGTAAAATTTATTCGCGTTTTGGAAGACGAGGAGAAAGACGAATGAGGAGACGTTAAAACAACAACAATAGTACAATATCCCGTACGTGAAACAAGTTCAATTACCAGAACAATTCTACAACAGACGAGTCCGATACGAGAATGAAGTGGACCTTACGAACTTGGGGAGAAATGGACACAATATATCATTTTTAGCAGTCCTAGTAGGGATAATTGGCAATTGTAATAGCTTTTTCTAAGAAATTTCACAAGATGTAAACATGACTTTCTTGTACATGTATGTATATATGCCAATTTAATTATTGACATGCCAGGTTCTGGCAGTCACAAAATTTAACATGATACATGTCGCGAAGTCTTCGTTTTCTAGACTTATTTCAGGTTTTTAAGACCAAACCAACCTCTTTGAGTTTGACTGACCGTAACGGGCTTTTAGCGTTTGCGGAACTAGCTAGTATGGTGATGCAAAGTGGCGGCAAATGAATTCTTGCAGTACCAGGTCGGAGTAAACTCAGCAAAACGAGAAGCGAGACGACAAGACATCTAATTCGGCTGATAATATTAATAATATGATGAGATTTGTATTTATGAATGATTACAAACAATTATGACATGATAATTTTAAGAATAATGATATTTGATATGATTTAAGATGAGTAGATTGAAGGAATAGTTAAAATCAAATCAAAATTGATGTATTTGGAATTTGAAGTAGAGAAATGATTTGTTAAAATTAGAATGAGATAACAGTTTAATGTGTGGAATGAGGAAATGTTAGTTATAGATTTAGGGAGTAGTTTTAGATTTATTGAGAATGCTTATAACTTATTTAGCCTTAAGTTAGTTGCCCAATTGGAGAGAGAGTTTAATTACGGGGTGGAGGAGTCCTTAGAGGCGGAGTTTGGAGGGGCAATATCATGTAAGAGGGAACTTGGGGCAGAATGAGGTTTGAGCAAGGAAGGCGCATAAGCCTGAGTACCGGCAGATGACGATGCATTAGGCATACAGGGAAATAATACACTACTACTACCACTTCTCATCCTCCTGTAGGGCTATGAGCTTGAGTAGATTCTTGGTGTTAAAAAAATATTTATTATTTTTGAATTCTTATTTTTTCAAACTGTTTTTGAAAATTGTGTTACTTTTTCCTAATCATATCCATGTTGTGAGTTTGTGTGACATTGTTTGACGTGTTACGTTGTACTTTTCAACGTACAATAAAAAGTAGATAGTGTTATAGAGACTATCTGAAAATTAGAGTGTTTTTGGTTTGTGTTTTATTTTGTGGTTTACCAAACTGCTTCAAAGAGGTAGAGTCATCTTGAGAAGAGTTGGCGTCACCCGTTGGACCAAACCCGGAAAGTTGGCGGATACTGAAGACAATTCTGTAAGCAAAGGTTTAAGAGATTTCGAGTAAGTTGACAACCTAGTCTGGTTTTGATACTCGTTAATCTCGTCATTGCTCTGATTATCATCATCATTCATAGTCAACAGTAGATCCCAGTCACTTTCCCATATATTTTATAGGATAAGGCAATCCTAACACGTTGCTGATAACTCCGTTAAAAGCTTCAAAATACATAGGAATATTATAATCATTATTGTTGACTTGTCACAATGACTTGTTTGAGCAATACTGATATTGAACACTGTTCTATTTAAGCTGAACAAGAATTTAACGTATGTTTAACAAGCAAATTATGGCACAGGAAGCTTATTGTGGGGTAAAGAATACAAAATCTTTTGGAAACAATTTCACTGCTTGAGAATACATGCGTTTGTAGACTTGACGAACTGTCTCCTCTCCGACTCCAGCGACGTCTCCAATTTCCCTTCGCGAACGTTTGAATTCCGATGCCTTAAAACAAGAGAATTATTAGTTTTTCATACTTTAAATGAACTATTACCAATAATATGATTTATTATACCTGTGAAGCCATATAAATGGCACCAGCTGCAACAGACATAGGCAACCGCCCTGAAACCATGTACAAATCTTCCGCAGTTTTAGCAATCGCAGTCGCAGCCTTTCGAACAGAGTTTGGAAGACCCAAGTTGGAACAAAACCTGGACATGAAATCACAACTTGTAGCAGCCTCCGCGGAGATATCCAGTGCTTCTGGGAGAAGCCTAAACGCACGACCAATTTCCCTCCTGGAGGCTTGAGAAACTGCACAAACCTCTCTGAACGTTTGGGGAACTCCTTCCTGCCGGGTAGCCATACAGAGACATGAGAGACAAGCAGATGAGATTGCATCAGTTGATCGACCTCTCAACTTCTTTCCATCATGGATCGTCTAGAGAGTGTGGTAAATTGAATTAACAACATTGCATCATTAAGAAAACGCTCAACAAAAGAAAAACAGGGAACCTTAAATAAATTGTTTGCTCGGTCCACAACTGTCTTGGGTAAATGCAATCTATCGGCGATCTGGCTAATTTCCTTGAATGCGTTCATCAACACACGATCCCCACGGGGAACTGTTTTCCCCCGATTTATACTTGAGCATGATCATCATCGTCATCATTCCCCTCCATCTCTCAACTTTTTGGAGGAAGAAACCGACCCACCTCTACTTGGCCAGCAAATGAAGTCAGTATTCTTCCTCCGCAACATTTTGGGGATCAAGGACAAAAAGTTGTGTGAATTTCTATCAAAGTTTGAAGGAACCCTTCACCCAGAGTTCTGGTTCTCCGTATGCAACCCTTGTGGAGAAGCAGTTGCGAATTATTTTATGACTTTGAAAGAGATTTCAACTCTCCAGCAGAAACTGGCTACCATTTCATCCCATCTAAAAGGTCAGATACGTGAAACAACCAAAGGAAATGAAGATGGATCTACAAAATCGTCTGTTTGGGCAGAGGTTCGAGAAGAGTTTTTGAAGCAAGGTAAATAAATCTTAATACATTTCATCGTAATTACTAATATTCTATGCGATTGTTTTAAACTTTTTGTGCTTATTTCTGACAGAATCAATCAGCTCATACGAATCCCCATGCTTCACCTTCCAGGAATTACCACACGCCCATTTCAAATGCCTCAGATGTCCAGCTAGCTACAGGTCCCTTGAGAAAATGGAAAACCGTGCTAAACTTCACTCTCCAGGGATGAAAACCACTGTATGTAAGCATTGCGGTTGGACGATCCACGCTTCCAAGATTGCGTACAAAGGTCACTACAGATTTTATCCACGGTAGCTTAGAAACATTAATATACATAATGATATTAGAATCGTAACTTTTTTCAAGTTGGGGGAAATCTACAATTCTTCCCCCAACTCATAGTATCCCGCATTGATTATATTTTGGGAATCCAATACCAGGCTCCTAACAGATTTGTAGTCATGGACCAGTTTTGTTCAACCGAGCAAAATTGAACATTATTTTCCACTGTACCCATTTACACTCACCTTTTGTCTGTTCATCTTGGATTTTATCACGGTGGCCGACTCGAGAATCAAAATTCAAAGGAAATCATATCCACTTACATTGTTCCTTCCCAAGATGAAAAATTTGAAATGGTACTGTTAGGGTCCTGCTCAAGATGTGGTTGACTTATAAGGAGCCAGCATATATCGTTGTTCTCATATAGTTATAGGGAAACTGAGAGGCCCCAAACTGCGATTTTCGCGGTTCTTTGCTCGCCTCTGCATAAACAAACATTGTGAACAACGATATATTTGTTTACATCTGTTATCCGAGTGTATTTGAGAAGGACCCTAACAGTACTACCAACAACTGACACTGAAGAATCTTGGAAGGTTTCCACCTGTGGACAAAATGTCTCGCATATAAACGGAATGAAAACGAAATACAAGTGCTTCTCTGGATGCTCTGCCAAATATGACGACTTGCGTAGAATGAACAATCAATTAAAGCTCCATTTTCCGTTGCCAGGTGGGAGTCAAGGAGAAATGTGTGACATTTGTAGCGAGTTGGTGGCCAAAAAGGGCTTTTTAAGTCATTTAGAAACTCGCCATCCAACCTCAGAAATCACAGCCCAGCGACGAAAAGCTGCACGTGTTGTAACAACAGGAAAATCTGGAGCTGAAGTAGTTCTGGAAGAACATGAGCAGTACTCGGTGGTTTCCAGGGGTCTCAAGAATTTTTGCTACATTTTTGCAAGTTTAAAAAGTGTCCTGTCATGTTTCCCAAAGAGGAGCAGATCAAAGCTCATCTTGAACTTCACAAGGAAGGATCTGGTGCGGTGGCGTGTGAGGTTTGCAAGTTTTTACTCCGGACTTGTTAATTTCACTTTCTACATTATTGATAACTAGCTTAGATTTCCCATTTTTCTCATTTGTCCTGATGATGAAGGCCGTTTTTACCTTCGAAAGCTAGACAAATAAAGTGCTGTTAAAAATGTCATCCGCTGTAACCGATAACGCATTACTTACCCATCAGCTTAAATGAATTACATGTTAAATAAGATGTATAAGCTTATATCTTCGAATGTGAAGTGTGGAGTGGAAGAACAACCCAAATTATCTTTGTGAAATAATTTATACAGTAGGTGAAAGCTATGCCAGTTTTTAAGTTAAATTGTAAATAAATTAACATGAAAACATTTACAATATTTATTAATGTTTTACGCGGAATTTTACCAGTTTCATGTAATGTGTTAAAATTAATCGAGCTAAATATTTGGTATTTTTATTTTTTGGGGCAAGCTTTCAAAAGCACTTGTCAATAACGT
>LJIJ01005206.1:0-12438 GCA_001718145.1 Orchesella cincta
GTTTGACACAAAAGACGGCCAATACAGGCAAAGACTTTGAAAATGAGCTGTTAGTCTTCATAATAGATTCACAGGTCAAGCAAATCAAACCTATTACGGGCAAAACTCGTCAAGTTTTTGAAAAAGATGGTAGCAGATAGACGTCATATTAATAATCAGCTTATATAATGCATCCAAATGCAAGCAAAACATATCCATCAGCAATTAGGAATAAAAGAGGTTCAATGAGTGAAAGTCGATATAGTCATGGGAATAGAGCTCAACAAAAAAAAGTTACATCTTATTCGCAAATGAAAAGACGGGGAATCAATAAGAATAAAACGGGTAACGGAACGATAAATTTAATTTATTTGCTTGTTCTTAATAATTGCTGTTCAATAAATTGCTTGTTTCTAATAATTTTCTTGTTCTATAAATTTAGCTTGTTCGTATAATTTGCTTGTTCTATATTTGCTTGTTCCAGTAGGAGGAGAATTGCTTGTTCCCTATAATTTGGCAATTGTTCTATAATTTGCGGGTTGTTCTATAATTTACTTGTTCTATAATTTACTTGTTCTAACTAATTTGCTTGTTCTATGTAATTTGCTTGTTTCTATAATCTTGCTTTGTTTCTAATAATTTGCTTGTTTATAACTTGCTTGATTCTATAAATTTGCTTGTTCTACTAATTTGCTGTTCATGACGGTAAACTGCTCTGTGTGTCGTATAATGCGTTCGCGCTTTGTGTGCTACTGAATGAGTGCTTGGTGCTCAGGTGAAGGTGGGTGCAGCGTGATGTCGGTGGGTCTGGAGGGGTCGTGTGAAGGATTTCCCGCGATTGTTCTGCCCGGGCTGGTGGAGCGGTCGTGGGCGTCGTATGGGTAGGACGTGGTAGGAAGGCTCTGCTTGTTCTATAGATTTGCTTGTTCCTGATTAGATTGCTTGTTCTGATAATTTGCTTTTCCTACCTACAGTTTGCTTGTCTGTCGTAGAGAGATTTGCTTGCTTCTATATAGGTTGCTCGTGATGATGTCCATAGTTGCTTGTGTTCATACCATTACTGAACGAGAATACGGCGCGTCGCGGGTGACATAGTGAGAGGACGTGTCGTGGAGGTCTTATGAAAACCTTGGTTAGCACGTAAACTTGGGCATGGGCTGCTATGTGCGTTGTAGACAGCGCTGCGTGTCAGATGCACAGCTTTGTCTCGTTAGGTTGAGTTGTGTTATAGAGAGAGTATGGCAGCTGTGCGAAGGAGGCATGCGCCGTAGTAGCCGCTGTTGTGTATGGAGTCGCTTGGCACCCTGACGCAGACCGCGAGTGAGGGTTCCATGTTTGTCACGAGCATCGCGATCGGGTGGATGGTTCAGTCGGCTGACGCAGAATTGTTCAGACAGCTCAAGCATATGCCACAGAAGGCGAAAGAGTTATGGCAAGCTTGAGACGAAGTCCGGTGTATGCGCGCAGGATTGACAGGGGGAGTCTATGTGGCAGATGTGGGACAGTGTGCTCTTCCTCAGGGAAGAGGTGGGATACTCACTGGAGGCGTATCCTTGGCATGCTGTATACAGTACGAGATGCAGATAGAATCCGTAGCGAGGACATTACAGACGAGCGCACGACGCCCAGCTGGTGAGCTCGATGAGTCAGGTGGGAAAGGTGGTCAGTGAGAAGAGACACGATGCCGTAGGAGATGAGCGATCGAGTCGGAGATGAAGGAGGATATGCCGAGAGCAGGAGGACAGCGTACGAGTTATGCGTGCGATGGAGTGAGTGATATGTATGCGATTATCATGTTCGTATTATTTGAGACGAGTGAGGTAGTGGACACATGCTGGCGCGAGGTCGCGATGATGAGGCACTCACGTGAGCATCCGGCGTCGGCCAGCGCCTGAGTCCCGGATGACTGACATCGATAGGGAGCCATAGATAGAAGCATCGAGGTGGGGACGCTGGTAGCGGAGGTCGCTGGCGATGTGTTGCAGGTCCAGCGCAGAGTGAGGACTGAGTTACATGTGGTGTGTGGTGCGTGTAGACTCTACTGTGCAGTGCGCTCGCAGGGTACGAGCGCTGCGTGGACGCAAATGTGGAGTAGAGTAGATGATATCGTGTCGTATGAGCGAGGAGAAGCCATCGCGGATTCGCGTAAGGATAGTAACGAGAGGTAGACTCGAGAGGGAGAAGCAGTGGGTGTGATGAGGAGGGGAAGCAGGGTTGCTGTAAGCGGCCGCGGAGTGCCAGTGTAGCTTGAAAACGTTCGGCACGCAGAGACTGTAGTTCTTAGTGTGTGAGGATGAGGTATATAAGCGTGTCGTCTAGAGTGCGTGAGTGAGAGAGCGGCGAGTGCGGATGATGAGTGAGAGAGGGTATGTGGCTGGTCTAATATTAGCTGGGTGTCATCCGCCGCCATCATGTCTTCGGTCCTCGGAGTGCACGACATTGGGATAGCTACGAGTGGTGTGCGAAAAGAGCCATTGCCGTGATGCGATAGAGTCGAGATCTGGTAGGCTGTGTCCTTACTAGGGGTCCGTGTGAGGCGCGTCTATGGGAGCGAGTGGTCTCGTGTGGTAAGGGCAGGCCGCGATCTCTGTGCTTGGGGTGAGACGTGACGGGCTACGAGGTGGGCTCTGTCGGTGAGATCTCGACAGTGGCGAAGGGGCACTCAGGGCAGCGAGAGTGGGTCGCGTGGGAGCTATGCGGCGCTGATCGTGTACGGGCGCGGTCTCGGGGCTGTCGGGGTGTACGCAGTCGCCGGCCCGCCCCCTGGACAAATTGTAGGGCCTCAAGATTCCACGAAAGAAGGCAAGAACAAGTTTATAGCAAGCCTTGGGGAACGGAATCAAACTGGCGGCAAATTGGCGGTCTACGTAATTTGGGACATGTGGCTCTTCTCAGTAGGAGCATTTCTATAGCCGCCGAAAACCCTATACTTTTTGCTCGTTGGCTAAAGGCGCAATGTGTTACCCACACCCCCTGAACAAACGTGTGGTAGGGCGCTCAAATTGCCTAGAAAGCAAAAAAAGGTTATTGGCAGCTCTGTGAACGAATCACCTGCGCAAACTTGCCGGTCTCATTGTAAGGCGACCACTGTATGGCAGAGTCGTGCGAGCGGGCAGATGCGCGCCGTTGCTCTTCTCTATACGCCACATTTTAAAGGGCCATAAGCTGTATTTGCTCTTCTAGCGTTAGCATTTTAACCCTGACAAATTTTTAGCGTTCAAAATTCTAACGAGAAGCAAATAAAGTTATAGCAGCTGAAACCGAAATAGCCTACGCACATTGCGGTCTATTTATACATTTTGGACATGCTTGTCCTTCTCTATACACATTTTAAAAGCCATAAGCTGTATTTGCTCTCTAAAAAGCGATAACCCATTCCTACAACGCCCTCTGACAAATTTATTAGCCTCAAATCTCTAAAGATCAAACAAGTTATAGCAGCTTGAACGAATCAACTGCGCAAATGTGCGGTCTATGTAGCAATTGGACAGGGTTGCTCTTCTCGAGTAAGGCGATTTCTAAAGCCAAAACCCTTATAATTTGCTCTTCTTCAAGCGTTTTATTTAACACGGCGCGTCGACACAGATTTTGAAGGCCGTGCCACAGCATTCTAAAGAAGTCAAAATTCGCTTATAGCACGCTCTTGAGGGCGCAGAATACCAGCCTAAGCGAATGACTGTGCGCGGTGCTATTGGAGAGCGTTGGGACATATGGCTCCTTGCTCACCTAGAGGGCACGGGTGTGCAGTTAGTGCAACAAGCTATTTTGCTCCTTACTAAAGCATGTGACGAGTATGTGTTAAAGCACAGCTGACAGACGAGTCCGTCTAAAGGCGCGGTCCAAAGCATGCAAAGGAACGCCAAAAAAAGTGAGTAGCGCAGCTTGAAGCGAAAATACCGTGCGCAAGCTTGGCAGATCCGTATGGTAAGAATTTGGACATGTGCTCTGTCTCAGTAAGCATTTCTAAAGCAAAAGCCATAATTTGCTTCTTCGTAAAGCGTAGTACATTTTACACACGCGCTGACAAGATTGCGTCTGTCTAGGCGCCGGTGTCATGATTGCGCAAGAAGCATAATGATAAGTTTGCACTCGCAGCTGTCGGAACGAACTCAGAACGATGGCGACAAGATAGGAGGTGTTCGCGGGTCTAGCATAGCCAATTTGGGACGATTGGCTGGCCTGTATGCCTCAGGTAAGCCATTGTCGTAACGGCAGCGCGCGATCCGCGGTGTGTGGCCCTTCTTGGAATCTTTAGCAGGCTGAACAACTTGGTCAGGGGTCTGGCATGTCAAACGGATGGGTGCACGCTGGTTGGAGAAGGAGCCAAGAGAGAGGTGTTTGCGCCCGATGTGACCAAAAGGGGTGGGCGTACCTCGACAGAAGTGAGCCGGGATGTCCGCAAGTGCTGCTGCAGCGGAGGGGCTGCAGAATGGTGGCGGCAGCGGGGGGCCTGATCTGGAGCGCGCGTCTCAAGGGCGTCCGGCGCTTAGGGCACTTGTTTTGCTTCTTGCGGAACTATGAGGGCTGACAGAGTGGTTGGGTCAGGTGTGCTAAAGATGTAACGCTTGTAAGAAGAGAAGATCTTGCCTTCCTTGCTGTAAGGAAATGCGTTACTGGACGAAAGCAATGTCCAAATGTGTTGACATAGACTGGCAATTGCCAGGCCTATTATCGTTCAAGCTGCTTATAAACTTTTTTGCTTCTTGACTTTGAAGCTTTAAAATTTGTCAGTGGTGGCTTTAAACCCACTTGTAATTGCTTTGAGAAAGGAGCGAAATATAGCTTGTTGACTCTAAAAGTTGGCTTGAGCTGAGAAGAGCAATGTCCGCAAAGAGATGTTAAAACTAGAACCGCAATTTGCTTCCTAGCCCTATTGTCCGGTTGTCGCCACAGAGCTCTATAAACGTTTTGATTCTCAGAACTTGAGCTCCAAAATGTGTCAGGGTGTGCTAAATAAAACGCTTAAGAAGACAATAATATATGGTTTTGGCTTTAGAAAAATGCTTACTGAGAAGAGCAATGTCCCAATTGCTACATAGACCGCAATTTTGCGCAGTTGATTCGTTCAAGCTGCTATAACTTTTTTGCTTCTTGCAATTTGAGGTTAAAATTTTTTCAGGGTGTGTAAAATGTAATGCTTTAGAAGAGCAAATACAGCTTATGGCTTTAAAAATGTGTATAGAGAAGAGCAATGTCCAAATGTTAAATAGACCGCAATTTGCGTAGGTATTTCGTTCAAGCTGCTATAACTTTTTTGCTTTCAAGAATTTCAGGCTAAAAATTTGTCAGGGTGTGTAAATGTAACGCTTTAGAAGAGCAAATACAGCTTATGGCTTAAAAATGTGTATAGAGAAGAGCAATGTCCCAAATGTTAAATAGACCGCAATTTGCGTAGGTATTTCGTTCAAGCTGCTATAACGTTTTTGCTTCTAAGAATTTGAGGCTAAAAATTTGCCAGGGTGTGTAAAATGTAACGCTTTAGAAGAGCAAACACAGCTTTTGGCTTTAAAATGCTTACTGAGAAGAGCAATGTCCCAAATTGTTAAATAGACCGCAATTTGCGCAGTTGTTTCGTTCAAGCTGCTATAACTTTTTTGCTTCTTAGAATTTGAGGCTCAAAATGTGTCAGGGTGTGTAAAATGTAACGCTTTAGAAGAGCAAATATAGCTTTTGGCTTTAGAAATGCTTACTGAGAAGAGCAATGTCCAAATTGTTACATAGACTGCAATTTGCGCAGGTATTTCGTTCAAGCTGCTATAACTTTTTTGCTTCTTAGAATTTGAGGCTCAAAATTTGTCAGGGTGTTTAAAATGTAATGCTTTAGAAGAGCAAATATAGCTTTTTGGCTTTAAAAGTGCTTACTGAGAAGAGCAATGTCCCAATTGCTACATAGACGCAATTTGCGCAGTTGTTTCGTTCAAGCTGCTATAACTTTTTTGCTTCTTAGAACTTGAGGCTCAAAATGTGTCAGGGTGTGTAAAATAAAAACGCTTTAGAAGAGCAAATATAGGTTTTGGCTTTAAAATGCTTACTGAGAAGAGCAATGTCCCAATTGCTACATAGACCGCAATTTGCGCAGTTGTTTCGTTCAAGCTGCTATAACTTTTTTGCTTCTTAGAATTTGAGGCTCAAAATGTTGTCAGGGTGTGTAAAATGTAACTTTAGAAGAGCAAATATAGCTTTTGGCTTTAAAATGCTTACTGAGAAGAGCAATGTCCAAATTGTTACATAGACCGCAATTTGCGCAGGTATTTCGTTCAAGCTGCTATAACTTTTTTGCTTCTTGAATTTGAGGCTCAAAATTTGTCAGGGTGTGTAAAATGTAATGCTTTAGAAGAGCAAATATAGCTTTTGGATTTAAAATTGCTTACTGAGAAGAGCAATGTCCCAATTGTACATAGACCGCAATTTGCGCAGTTGATTCGTTCAAGCTGCTATAACTTTTTTGCTTCTTGAATTTGAGGCTAAAATTTGTCAGGGTGTGTAAAATGTAACGCTTTAGAAGAGCAAATACAGCTTATGGCTTTAAAAATGTGTATAGAGAAGAGCAATGTCCAAATGTTAAATAGACCGCAATTTGCGTAGGTATTTCGTTCAAGCTGCTATAACTTTTTGCTTCTTTGAATTTGAGGCTCAAAATTTGTCAGGGTGTGTAAAATGTAACGGTTTAGAAGAGCAAATATAGCTTTTGGCTTTAAAAATGTGTGTAGAGAAAGCAATGTCCCAAATGTTAAATAGACCGCAATTTGCGTAGGTGTTTCGTTCAAGCTGCTATAACTTTTTTGCTTCTTTTTGAGGCTCAAAATTTGTCAGGGTGTGTAAAATGTAACGCTTTAGAAGAGCAATACAGTTTTGCTTAAAAATGTTACTGAGAAGAGCAATGTCCCAATTGTTAACATAGACCGCAATTTGCGCTGTTGATTTGTTCAAGCTGCTGTTTTTGCTTCTGAGAATTTGAGGCTCAATTTTGTCAGGGTGTGTAAATTGTAATGCTTAGAAGAGCAAATACAGCTTTTGGCTTTAAAAATGTTACTGAGAAGAGCATGTCAATTGTTAACTAGACCGCAATTTGTCCTGTTATTTTGTTCAAGCTGCTATAACCTTTTTTGCTTCTGAGATTTTGAGGCTCAAATATTGTCAGGGGGTGTAAAATGTAAGGCCCTAGAAGAGAGAATACGGGTTTTGGCTTTAAAAATGTCTACTGAGAAGAGCAATGTCCCAATTGATAACTAGACCGCATTTTGCGCCAATATTTTGTTCAATCTGCTATAACTTTTTTGCTTCTGGCAATTTGAGGCTCAAATTTTGTCAGGGTGTGTAAAATGTAATGCCTTAGAAAAACAAATACAGTTTTTGGCTTTAAAAATGTTAACTGAGAAGAGCAATGTCCCAATTGTTAACTAGACCGCAATTTGCGCTGTTATTTCGTTCAAGCAGCCATAACTTTTTTGCTTCTGCTAATTTGAGGCTCAAATTTTGTCAGGGTGTGTAAAATGTAATGCTTTTGAAGAGCATGTACAGTTTTTTACTTTAAAATGTTAAATGAGAAAAGCAATGGCCCGATTGTTAAAAAACCGATATTTTAACGTTTTTTCGTTCAGACTGCTATAACTTTTTTGCTTCTGAGAATTTGAGGCTCAAAAATTGTCAAGGTGTGTAAAATGTAATGGTTTAGAAGAGCAAATACAGTTTTTGGCTTTTAAAATGTTTACTGAGAAGAGCCATGTTCCAATTGTTAACTAGACCGCAATTTGCGCTTTTATTTTGTTCAAGCAGCAATAAAGTTTTTGCTTCTGAGAATTTGAGGCTCAAGTTTTGTCAAGCTGTGTAAAATGTAATGCTTGAGAAGAGCAAATACAGTTTTTGGCTTTAAAAATGTTAACTGAGAAGAGCAATGTCCCAATTGTTAAATAGACCGCAATTTTGCTGTTATTTTGTTCAAGCTGCTATAACTTTTTTGCTTCTGAGAATTTGAGGCTCACATTTTGTACAGGTGTGTAAAATGTAATGGTTTAGAAGAGCAAATACAGTTTTTGGCTTTAAAAATGTTTACTGAGAAGAGCAATGTCCCAATTGTTAACTAGACCGCAATTTGCGCCATTATTTTGTTCAAGCTGCTATAACTTTTTTGCTTCTGAGAATTTGAGGCTCAAAAATTGTCAGGGTGTGTACAATGTAATGCTTTAGAAGAGCAAATACAGCTTTTGGATTTAAAATTGTTTACTGAGAAGAGCAATGTCCAATTGTTAACTAGACTGCATTTTGCGCCAATATTTTGTTCAAGCTGCTATAACTTTTTTGCTTCGAGAATTTAGGCTCAAAATTCAGGTGTGTAAAATGTAATGCTTTAGAAGAGCAAATACAGCTTTTGGATTTAAAATGTTTACTGGAAGAGCAATGTCCCAATTGTTAAATAGACCGCAATTTGCATTTTCGTTCAAGCTGCTATAACTTTTTTGCTTTCGAGAATTTAAGGCTCAAAATTCGTAAGGGTGTGTAAAATGTAATGCTTTAGAAGAGCAAATACAGCTTTTGGATTTAAAATTGTTTACTGGCAAGAGCAATGTCCCAATTGTTAAATAGACCGCAATTTGCGCACATGTTTCGTTCAAGCTGCTATAACTTTTTTGCTTTCGAGAATTTAAGGCTTAAAATTCGAAAGGGTGTGTAAAATGTAATGCTTTAGAAGAGCAAATACAGCTTTTGGATTTAAAATTGTTTACTGGCAAGAGCAATGTCCCAATTGTTAAATAGACCGCAATTTGCGCACATGTTTCGTTCAAGCTGCTATAACTTTTTTGCTTTCGAGAATTTAAGGCTCAAATTCGACAGGGTGTGTAAAATGTAATGCTTTAGAAGGGCAAATACAGCTTTTGGATTTAAAATTGTTTACTGGCAAGAGCAATGTCCCAATTGTTAAATAGACCGCAATTTGCGCACATGTTTCGTTCAAGCTGCTATAACTTTTTTGCTTTCGAGAATTTAAGGCTCAAAATTAGTACGGGTGTGTAAAATGTAATGCTTTAGAAGGCAAATACAGCTTTTGATTTAAAATTGTTTACTGGCAAGAGCAATGTCCCCAATTGTTAAATAGACCGCAATTTGCGCACATGTTTCGTTCAAGCTGCTATAACTTTTTTGCTTTCGAGAATTTAAGGCTCAAAATTCGACAGGGTGTGTAAAATGTAATGCTTTAGAAGGGCAAATACAGCTTTTGGATTTAAAATTGTTTACTGGCAAGAGCAATGTCCCAATTGTTAAATAGACCGCAATTTGCGCACATGTTTCGTTCAAGCTGCTATAACTTTTTTGCTTTCGAGAATTTAAGGCTCAAAATTCGACAGGGTGTGTAAAATGTAATGCTTTAGAAGGCAAATACAGCTTTTGGATTTAAATTGTTTACTGGCAAGAGCAATGTCCCAATTGTTAAATAGACCGCAATTTGCGCACATGTTTCGTTCAAGCTGCTATAACTTTTTTGCTTTCGAGAATTTAAGGCTCAAAATTCGACAGGGTGTGTAAAATGTAATGCTTTAGAAGAGCAAATACAGCTTTTGGATTTAAAATTGTTTACTGGCAAGAGCAATGTCCCAATTGTTAAATAGACCGCAATTTGCGCACATGTTTCGTTCAAGCTGCTATAACTTTTTTGCTTTCGAGAATTTAAGGCTCAAAATTAGTAAGGGTGTGTAAAATGTAATGCTTTAGAAGGGCAAATACAGCTTTTGGATTTAAAATTGTTTACTGGAAGAGCAATGTCCCAATTGTTAATAGACCGCAATTTGCGCACATGTTTCGTTCAAGCTGCTATAACTTTTTTGCTTTCGAGAATTTAAGGCTCAAAATTCGAAAGGGTGTGTAAAATGTAATGCTTTAGAAGAGCAAATACAGCTTTTGGATTTAAAATTGTTTACTGGCAAGAGCAATGTCCCAATTGTTAAATAGACCGCAGTTTGCGCACGTTTCGTTCAAGCTGCTATAACTTTTTTGCTTTCGAGAATTTAAGGCTCAAAATTCGTAAGGGTGTGTAAAATGTAATGCTTTAGAAGGGCAAATACAGCTTTTGGATTTAAAATTGTTTACTGGCAAGAGCAATGTCCCAATTGTTAAATAGACCGCAATTTGCGCACATGTTTCGTTCAAGCTGCTATAACTTTTTTGCTTTCGAGAATTTAAGGCTCAAAATTCGACAGGGTGTGTAAAATGTAATGCTTTAGAAGGGCAAATACAGCTTTTGGATTTAAAATTGTTTACTGGCAAGAGCAATGTCCCAATTGTTAAATAGACCGCAATTTGCGCACATGTTTCGTTCAAAGCTGCTATAACTTTTTTGCTTTCGAGAATTTAAGGCTCAAAATTCGACAGGGTGTGTAAAATGTAATGCTTTAGAAGAGCAAATACAGCTTTTGGATTTAAAATTGTTTACTGGCAAGAGCAATGTCCAATTGTTAAATAGACCGCAATTTGCGCACATGTTTCGTTCAAGCTGTTTTAACTTTTTGCTTTCGTGAATTTAAGGCTCAAAATTCGAAAGGGTGTGTAAAATGTAATGCTTTAGAAGAGCAAATACAGCTTTTGGATTTAAAATTGTTCTGGCAAGAGCAATGTCCCAAATTGTTAAATAGACCGCAGCTTGAACGAAACATGTTCGCAAACTGCGGCCGATTTAACAATTGAACCATTGCTCTTGCCAGTAAACAATTTTAAATCCAAAAGCTGTATTTGCCCTTCTAAAGCATTACATTTTACACACCCTGTCGAATTTTGAGCCTTAAATTCTCGAAAGCAAAAAAGTTATAGCAGCTTGAACGAAACATGTGCGCAAACTGCGGTCTATTTAACAATTGGGACATTGCTCTTGCCAGTAAACAATTTTAAATCCAAAAGCTGTATTTGCTCTTCTAAAGCATTACATTTTACACACCCTTTCGAATTTTAAGCCTTAAATTCTCGAAAGCAAAAAAGTTATAGCAGCTTGAACGAAACATGTGCGCAAATTGCGGCCTATTTAACAATTGAACATTGCTCTTGCCAGTAAACAATTTTAAATCCAAAAGCTGTATTTGCTCTTCTAAAGCATTACATTTTACACACCCTGTCGAATTTTGAGCCTTAAATTCTCGAAAGCAAAAAAGTTATAGCAGCTTGAACGAAACATGTGCGCAAATTGCGGTCTATTTAACAATTGGGACATTGCTCTTCCAGTAAACAATTTTAAATCCAAAAGCTGTATTTGCCTTCTAAAGCATTACATTTTACACACCCTGTCGAATTTTGAGCCTTAAATTCTCGAAAGCAAAAAAGTTATAGCAGCTTGAACGAAACATGTGCGCAAATTGCGCTTTAACAATTGGGACATTGCTCTTGCCAGTAAACAATTTTAAATCCAAAAGCTGTATTTGCTCTCTAAAGCATTACATTTTACACACCCTGTCGAATTTTGAGCCTTAAATTCTCGAAAGCAAAAAAGTTATAGCAGCTTGAACGAAACATGCGCAAATTGCGGTCTATTTAAATTGGGACATTGCTCTTGCCAGTAAACAATTTTAAATCCAAAAGCTGTATTTGTCCTTCTAAAGCATTACATTTTACACACCCTGTCGAATTTTGAGCCTTAAATTCTCGAAAGCAAAAAATTATAGCAGCTTGAACGAAACATGTGCGCAAATTGCGGTCTATTTAACAATTGGGACATTGCTCTTGCCAGTAAACAATTTTAAATCCAAAAGCTGTATTTGCTCTTCTAAAGCATTACATTTTACACACCTGAATTTTGAGCCTTAAATTCTCGAAAGCAAAAAGTTATAGCAGCTTGAACGAAACATGTGCGCAAATGCGGTCTATTAACAATTGGGACATTGCTCTTCCAGTAAACAATTTTAAATCCAAAAGCTGTATTTGCTCTTCTAAAGCATTACATTTTACACACCCTGAATTTTGAGCCTCAAAGAGAGAGGGATGGGTGGTGAAAAATGTAATGCTTTTAAGGGCAAATACAGAGTTTGGATTATAAATTGTTTACTGGCAAAGAGCAATGTCCCAATTGTTAAATAGGCCGCAATTTGCGCCATGTTTCGTTCCGGCTGCTATAACTTTTTTGCTTTCGAGAATTTAAGGCCAATTAAGATTTCGAAAAGTGTGTAAAATGTAAGCTTTAGAAGAGCAAATAGCAGCTTTTGGATTTATAATTGTTTTACTGGCAGAGCAATAGTCCCAATTGTTAAATAGACGGCAGTTTGCGCATTGTTTCAATAGTGCTTAATACTTTTTGGCTTTCGAGAATTTAAGGCTCAAAATTCGACAGGGTGGTGTAAAATGTAATGCTTTAGAAGAGCAAATACAGCTTTTAGGATTTAAAATTGTTTACTGGCAAGAGCAATGTCCCAATTGTTGAAAGTTTGGCGCAGATGTTTCGTTGAAGCTGCTATAACTTTTTTGCTTTCGAGAATTTAAAGGTGC
>LJIJ01005207.1:0-12437 GCA_001718145.1 Orchesella cincta
AGCTACGCTCATTTATGTGAAAGGAACCAGAATAAAATAGATTGCATTTTTGGTTGGAACACTCAAGTATTTTATGCGGCCGTTGACATCATCTGTAATTCTGTTACTAACAACTAGTCATGAATGAGGATATTGAATTGGTTACCAGTACCGATTTGTTGAGTACCAGACGTCTTGTTTATACAGGTCTATTCCACCTCAACCTCAATGTACGAGAAAAAAGCGATAATAAGAATGGGTTTGTTGCTTACATTTTATTTATACTTTATTCATCATGTTTAATTTAATGTGTTAGCAAAATAAAAATAAAAGGAAATATCAATGCAAGGACAAATAGTGACGAAATTTTTTGTTGAATATTTGCATAATTTGCTTCCTGCTCTATTTCCGCCTTTCTTCCAGGAATTGCTATAAGCGCTTACAATTGTCCGCATTGCAAGTACAAACTCCAGCTTGAGTGTCATTCGTAAAAAGTGGTCGTAAAGCATCCAAAAGTCCCTTTACTTCATCTTCCTCAATTTTCTTTCCGATTTCGGAAGTAGAATCGGAGTAGCACCGTTCCCGGCCGTGTACAGACCCAGGATCAGTAGCACGGGCTAAGCAGGAACGAAGTGTGAAGTCGATTTCCGAATCAGTTTTTATTTTTCCATTGAAAGTCAACGTGAAGCAAGAAAACTCCCATTTTCCATCGGAGCGATTACCAGTGGAATTTTTCCCATTAAATCTGCTTATTACGTTTTCCTTTCCATCATGATCGGGAATATATTCAAGGTCCTTACAGTCAACACTTAAGGATGGATTAGGCTTTCCTCCAGGCTTACAAGTGGGGTCACTCTTAAATTGCCCCGGATTGGGGAGACTTCCTTGTACAAATGCGCAATGGTAGCATTTAAGAGCTGGAGAAGTTCACACGAAGTTGATTTATTTTACATTAAATATGAAGCAAGTTTTCAATTTAATTTTTATTACCTTCGGTGGAAACGGGATGCAAAAAGAGGAGGCAAAGTGAGACAAATATTTGTATCATTTTTACAAACTGGAAGTATTCTAATTGCCAAGTCAAAATTGATTACAAATTAGCAGTGATGATGAGTATGGTCGTTTTGGATTTAAATGAACAAGCCATTTGTTCATTTTAATTTTTTCCTTTTCATTTGTCGAGACACAGAAAATTATAAGGAAAATTAGATTCCCCTTCTCATTTCACATACCAAAATATTACGTTCCAAAATACATTGGTGTACTCAAAAACTAATCAAGGTTGGAGACAGTTCGACCATCGTGCGGTTTAACCTATTGAAGCTGCTTACTTTTAAGCAAATTTCCGTCTGTATTAACGACGAGGAAGTATTTTAAGTTGGGTTAAAGTGCAAATGCACTTCCATTTTATCCGCATCAGTCAATGAACTCCGGCTTCTTTAAAAAAATTATTATTGAAAGTGGAAACGAGGTTGGGAAACAGTTTGTGAGTACAATAGAAGCAAACTCTGGTTTCATAAACTTGCAGCTATTAGTGGACTCAATTAATATTCACATCTTTGTTTGCGTAAATCCTACCAACATCTCTTCAATAAGATAGCTTCCTAATCTGTCTTTTTCATGAAGCAAATGAAACGGGTAGATGATGCCATGATAAATTGAATGTCCTTGAGTGAATTCAGGATAAAATATTAAGAGTCGAGTTACTTTTAGTCATCAGTTGTTTAGGGCAAGTAGAGTTGTTTTTCAATTTTATTTCTAAATGTGTAAGAACATGTAAATCTTTAGCGATCTTTTAACTCCTGCGCCGCATGTCAAACTTCAATTTACATGATAAGTTGATCACAGTTCCCATTCATTCTGACTGTAAATCAAGTATTTCACGTGTGATGCTCGTGAGCGTATGGTTTTGTATACATTTATTCAAAAGAAAATGTGGGCAGACTAAAATAAAAGTCGTTCGAGATCCTGTAGTTACACTTTGCTACGTTGATATTAGAGAGAGAAACGTTTTTGCAAAACGAGTTTGGGTTACAGCTCAACATGCGGCGATATATTCATAGATGTGAGGAGCAAAAATACCCTTGTTGTGTATACCCCACCAATATTCTATTTTCCTTTCCTCGTTGCAAAAATGGTATATGCATACTTCTAAACAGAATCACTCCACACTCTGCGTGGTATAGTTTTATGATGATGATTCACACAAAAGACGGTCAACCGTAAAACCCATTGCAAGATATGAAGCATATAACCATGGGATGATAGAGCAAATGAAGCTTATTTCATTTATTCAAATGCGTTTTACTTTGTCTACGAAGAAGATGCAATTTGGGGCAAAATTATAGGTGGTCTACAGTTCTATATTTTTCAGAGAATCGAAGCCATATTTTGTGAAAGTTGCGTTTTTTGCACAATTACTTTATACCGCTTTCATTTATAATTTAAGCCAAACGTTTCGAGTCCAGAAGTACTTCACTTGTGACTCTGTTGACTGCAGCTTTATAGTAAACTATTATATCTCCAGTAGTCAACTCTAAATGTGAGCTGAGAAAGACGAAAACATGAGACAGAAAGTTCTTTGCAATGCAGACTGAGAATGAACATACAATTTTCCCAAAACGAGTTCAGGCTGTAGCTATGCACTAGGTGATACATGTATATATGGAATACAATAATGGTAATAAGCCTGCAATACACATCCAGCGGACATTCCAATTTCTCTTTCTTGTTGCTATACCCTTTTTCTCAATACCAAAAAACCTAAAGTAGAATCATACCTAACTAAAGCTCTATGCAAAGATACACATTATGATGATGATGATGATGCAGTAAACTTGCAGTCAAAACCACTGCAGGATATAAGCATGTGATATTTGGATGGCAAAGCAAACAAAAATACAGTGTTTTCGCTTGAGCATACCATGCAACAAGTTACTACTTTGTGCTGCTATATTATTAACTTGAAATGTGATATATTGTGGAAATTTTAAGTAAATTAAACTAAAATTCGCTTATTAATAACAAGTTGTTTATTTTTCGTAAGATATAGTACCGTTACAACTTAAGTTCATTCATATTTCATAAATTTTGTCGTTTTAAAAGATTGGACAATAAAATATCATCCTCTCGAACGCTGACCACTTCTTTTTTGGAGACTCCCGATTCCTGTTTGGAAGTGCATATTTAGAGTTAAAATTATCATTGCAGCTACACAGGAAACGTAAGTACAAATTGAAAACTTTGTGAAAAAAAAATTCTGGAGCAGTTGAAGCACGAAGATAGCTCCTTGATAGAATTGCTTGTAAAATTGCATAGATTCTTGCTCTTAATTTGCCAACAACCTAAACAGTTCATTTCGTATACTTTTTAAGTTAGCTCTGGTTAGTTCTCAAGCCTACAATACTTCGTAGATTACATCCGCCCGTTCCATATTTAACCTTAGACCCACTATTAAATCCACTACATTTGCGCTTGACACAGATATCAAACAGCACCCATCCAAGGCAAGTAAAGTAAAATGATTTTAGCATGTTTAACTACCTTATAAACATTGTGTGTTATCATTCAGTACCAAACTCAATTTAAAACTCTATCATCATCCAAGGAAGTGAATCATTGAATAAAGTTGAAGTGTAGGTTGCAAATAAAATGCTAATAAATTTAAAGTTCATTAAATGCGACTTTAAATTATCAAGCTTTTTTTGGCATGGTAGGCTCAATGCTGAGGTTAAATGAAGAATTATGCAGACGAGGATTCCTATACGAGTGAGGTTCGGAAACAGTTAGAAAGTGCGCAACTAGATACAAATGCAACATATTTTTGACAATGAGTTCGCATTACCCCTATTTTCCATTTTCGTGCATCGAAATTATTAAAAGCTCTTGCATCCAACTTAACAATTACGCACTGCTACACAAATGCATGGATCTAATGAACTACATTAACATGACGTTTCATGCATAAAAATACTAATGCAGATAATTGGTGCTTTACGCAAACCATATTGTCAAGTATTTGTGAAAAATTCTTGTGTACTTTCAAAGTTTCATTATTGACAGTGAAGACGCAGGTATGAACAAGTTTGTGTGAGTAACGATTGTACCAAACTCTGGTCATACACCCTATTCCAGTTATCGCTGTACTCCACATGCAAACCTTTTATCTCCACAACCCTGTTGTCCTGTGGCAATTTCTACAACCCCACCACATTTCTTTCATAAAATCAGCCTCTTATTGTCTTCCGGAGCCTGAATCTTCGGGCCCACAACTCAGCTTACTTTTCAGTCATCCCAGTCGCCTGTGTGGGCAGTGATTCGGAATCAGGACCACTTCACTTCGTGATCGCGCGTGCCACGTATGCGCTTGTACTCTATCTGTATTCACAAGAAATGTCGCGGCGAGTACTATACGCAACGACTAAAATAAGCCGCGTTCGAGATCCGAGTAGTCTACACTTTGCCTCGTTGAACTATTAGCAGAGAGAAACGTTTTCGCCAAGAACGAGGTTTGTAACAGCTAACAAGAGGCGTAATATTCACAGTGTGAAGAGCAAAAAATTACGCTGAATATATACCGACACAAATCTATTTTCCCTTTCTGTTTGCAGGAAATGGTATGCATACTTTCTCGACAGATCACTCACATTCAACGTGGGCATGCCTTGCAATGATGATTTACACAAGTTACAATCTACAGTCAAACTCAGTGCCAGATAGATATGTGACTACGTCATAATAAAGCAAATAAAAAATATTTTAATATTATAAAATTCGTTTTACTTTTTCCAGTAACGAGTTGCGATTTGGGGCGACATCATATTTGGTCTATGTTTTTAGATAAGAAACATCTAATGACATGATGTTGCAACGACAGTAACTTGTAACAGAAAAACTTCCAAATACAAGCAACTAAAAAAGTCCTAAAATTGGCACTCTTCTTTGAAGTTAAATTTAAGAAGCCATTTCCTTCGCTCAATGGCTCACACCAATGTATTTAACTCCTTTTCGTTCATGAATTGTGTAGGGCCCTCAGTACAAGAAAACATTTGTTAGTGTGAAAAGTTCGGATTTGAAATGACAAACGAGGAATTTTTATAAAGTTCTTGGTGCAGTTTTACAATGAAACGTGTTTTCTTTTGTATTGGAATGCCCCCATAGATTACACGAACTTGCAACAATTGTTACACGTGAAACATTCAAACACACTCTCGATAACATTAGATAACAAATTGCAGTGCCAAAAGAAAAGGAATAGGACAAAGCAAGTAGGATAACGCATAAGAGAAAGACAAAAGCAAAAGTAGGATTGGCGTGTCAAGGAGGACTTCTATTGTATGTTCTTGTGAACATTCCGTGCTTTCTTTTTTAATAACTTGTCACTAGCTAGTTTTCATAAGAGGGTTTAAAACCGCGCATTGTAATGCTCAAGAGGACTCGATCCCATTGTTGAGTTGGCAGCAGTTACGATAATATGATCTGAATACGGTGCGTACTTCAACTGTGATCTGCGTGACTGTAGGGGTGTAAGTAAAATGTTATATATCAGTAGTTCATGTTAGTGTGGGCTGAGAGAAAAAGAACAAAAGGAAGCAAGAGTCTTTGTAACAAAGAGAAGATACAATTTTCCCAAAAAGAGTTTGAGTTGTAGCTATTCATAGGTGGATATATGATGTATGGAATACCCCTTGATAGTATACGCCTGCATATCATCACCGTGACTATCAATATCGTTTGATGGCTTGGAAATGTAGCTAAACTTCTCTCAATACATAATCTATAGCATGATCACACCCTTCATCCAGCTCTATGCAAAAGAAACCGCTATGCACATGGCGATGATTGCACAAACTTGCAGCAAACACCACTGCCATGGATACAAGCATGTGATATTAAAGCAAACAGAAAGTGGTTTGTTTGGCACATACCATACAGTTCTATTATAGGTGCTGCTCAGATATTCACGTAGTCGAAATAATGATATTTTAATGGAAGTAATTATCACATTCCCTAATTTTTTCTTTTACTAACTAATTTCATTATGCATTATATCTGTTGGGTAGTATTATTTTTTTTAGGCTCTTAATCTCATCAGGATTCGAATAAACTTCTGTAATCCCGGAGCACCGAAGTTGAATTACCTTCTGCACCATTGTATCTTGTGGAAATACGAATTTCCTTCTGTAAGTTCCGAGTTGGAGAAGTGACAATATGTACGAGTATTCAAAATTTATCGATTGAGCTTGATGTAATACGAAGGAAAAGAAGATACGAAGTTGAAACTGTTCGTATCGTAGGAGGAAAAGTTTTTGAGATTATATAGATTATAATAAGAATAATAGTAAAATTTAATCATAAAGCGGACTTTATTTTTTTAGGAATAATGCATTTTGCATGGTAGGCTCAATATTGAGGTAGAAATTGTTAATGAGGGCAAAAAGGTTTTTTGAAGAGTGGTTCGGAAACAGCTAGAATTTCTGACCTATATGCATCAATGTAAATTTTTGACAATTTTGGTATTTGCATACTCATTCAACCTATTTCCCATTCTTCCGGGAACTAATAATACCCTCCTTTTTAAACCATTTATTACAGGTGAACTTGACGCCGGTTGCGGCTTGAAAGTTTTGAACCCTACTAACCATCAACCGCAAAGTATAACCCATGTAAAGCCTGAAAAAGTACTCAAGTTTGGAACGAAGTAATTTTAATACACTTACACTGTTGCAGATGACTAAAAAGTTGAAGATGTAAATGTATTTTATTTGCAAAAAATTTGTTGCTGTTTATTTTTAAACATTGCTGTTAATTATGAATATGCTTTCACAATTAGTTGGAGTTTAAAATAAATGTATTGAATACATGGTGTAGGAAAATTAATAATAGTATTTATATGTTGTATTGGGTGCTATACATACTCAATCATTAGAGATGATAATGTTTAAAAAACTCTTCGGTTCCAATATTTGACTGTTTTTTCAAAAGTAATTTTGTTATTCAATAGGTTCATTTGATCACTCGTGATACTATTGATGATACATTGGTGTAGTAGGTTTTTAATAAAAACCTTTTCAAACCCAACACAGCGACTCAAGTTCACACGTGTAAAAGTGTAAAGGGAGGAAATAATTTTTGCCAGAAGAATGGAAAATAAGGGTTGAATGAGTATGCAAATACCAAAATTGTCAAAAATTTACATTGAAGCATATATGGTAAAATTCTAGCGTTCCGAACCGAGTCTGTCAAAAACTTTCTTGCCCTCATAACAAGTCTCTATCGCTTTCAAGTTTTTGGAGCCACCACTTGCAAAATGCATTATTCTCACCTAAAATAAAGTTCTGGCATATGTTTAGAATATATAAAAAATTTTAAGGCAATTTAATATTCAGTTAAATAATAATAATAAATTTTCTGTTACAGCAAGTTCAATGTACATTGTACTGTCTGCTTTCTGATAGAGACTCGTTACGAAATTTTGAAACTCGTAATATGCCTCGCACCGGAATCAAAGGTATTCGAAAAAAATATGAGAGGTAATAATTCCGTCGCATTGAGATTATTGTCCGACTATGAAAAGAGGCTAAGCACTAAAGTTTATATAATCAGAATGAATAGTGTATAAAGAAAAAATTTAGGGAGGGTTGATTTGGTATTTAGCAAATTATAACACTAATATCAATACGAAAGAATAAATGTGAACGCACCAGAAATATAGCAGCTTGGTTTGACAATAGTGTCACTCACAACGAAACAACACTTTTTTCTTGTTTGCTGTGAGTCATAGAGGAGAGGGGGGGGCAGTGGGTATGCTCTAGCAGTGGGTAGTGCAAGTTGTGCACACAATGCCATGCATACTCGCGTTTCTAATTGTCATAGAGCGTGTGATGAAAGTGTTGATCATGCTATGAGATATGGTACTAGAAGATTTAGCTAATTTCAGCATCGAAGACACAGAAATATTGGAAAAGATAAAGTGATGAAAATTGCCGGCGTAATAACTATACGTGTACTCTGACATAAATAATATCATTTGAAAAGTAAACTCAGAACTTTTGGGAAAATCGTGATCTCTCAGCTCGGTTCGTCTACAAAAACTTCCTCGTGGTTTCGTATTTCTCACCACATAATGACACTTGAATATATAACCGAATAATAATTTAACTAACCTACCAGTAAACCACGTCACAAGTGAAGTAGCGTTGAATTCGAAAGATACAATATTTCGGTAATGTACAAAACTCAAACTCAAAATGATGCAGTCCTCTGAGCTTCTACCAATCTGGAAAACTGCAATTTTATGATCGACTACTAGTGAAAAGTTTAAAGAAAGAACGGAATGTTCCCAAATAATAGAATCTCCAAACGCCAATCCTACGTTTGCTATTTGCTTCTCTACGTTACTCTACTAGAGCTTGAATCTCTTAATATTACGTAGTGATTATGCAAGGAAATGTAGTATCTAATTATTGAAATCGAGAGAGGTAAGTGATCCTATGAGATTATGTTTCACGTGTAACAAATTTGTTGCAAAGTTAGGTAGTAATCCATGGGATTCCTCAGTACAAGACAAACACATTGCATTGTAAAACTGCACAAGAAATTTTATAAATAAAAAATTCTCTTCGTTGTATTTCAAAATCCGAAACCTTATTCAACAGTAATAATAAATTATATTCGAAACTTGTACTGAGGCCCTACACATCATGAACGAAGGAGTTAAATACTTGGTGTACCTTGAGCGAAGGAAATGGCTTCTTAATAACTGTCAAAGAAGAGGCCGAATATTCAGAACTTTTTAGTTGCTGTATGGGATGACTGGTTTTTAAAGTAGCTTTGATCGATGACAGATTAGTGTCAATATTAGAATGTATTATATCTAATAAAAACTATATGAAACCAAAATGTCGCCTTTCACAATCGAACCGGTGATACGGAAAATAAACGAATATTATATATATTCAGATATTTTTTAGTTGTTATTTATAATAAATAGTGACGATAAACTGTACTGGCACTGAGTTTGATGCTACGATTGTAACTTGTGATAGATATACAGTATAGCAAGCGTAGACCAGTATGAAGTGTGAAGTCTTCTGTGAAAAGTACACCTATACTATATGTTTTTGCAACGAGGAAGAAATAGAATACTGGCTGGTAATAATAAGGCATGTTTTCGCATCTCCTTGTGATATACGTCATGTGAGTACCAATAAACTCGTTTTGCAAAACGTTTCTATGTTCTCTAATATAACGATTAGCAAAGTGGCTACCCGATTAGAACGAATGTTTTATTTTATTTATTATAGCTCTTATGCCACTTTTCTTTATGAAATAAACTCAAGTACAAAAACATACGCACTTACGCTCACACATGAGTGTCCTGATCAATCTAACATTGCCATAAAGTGAAAAAGTACTGAAGCGTTTGCGAAATTCACTCAAGGAAGAGATTAAGAGGCTTCTGAAAGAAATGTCTAGAAATTTGCAAACAAGTTGTAAGATATGGTAGATTAACTGAAGTATGAACCAGAGTTTACACGTACTCAAACGTATCCCAGAACTCGTTCCACTGTCAATAACTGAAACTGAATACCAAGAATTCGAGAATCCATGACAATATGGTTTTCGTAAAGCACAATTTCACGTCTGCAACTTGATGATAGTTGTTTATGCAATGAAAACGTATGTTTAATTTTTAGTTCAATTTAGAATCCAATGCATTGATTTGTACGCAGTGCGTAAGTGGTGTTAGTTTGGATGCAAGATGCATAATATTATTTCGATGCCGAAAAATGGAAAATAAGGGCTGCGTATGCGAACATCAATGTGGTCAAAATGTTGCACTTATGCATATAGTTCAGCACTTTCCTGAACTGTTTCCGAACCTCACTCTATGAAAGGAATCCTCGTTGCACTAATTTTCAATTTAACCTCAGCATTGAGCCTACCATGCAAAAAAACTTGCTAATAATTAAAGTCTGCATTTAATGAACTTTAAATTTTATGTAGCATTTTATTTGCAACCTACACTTCAACTTTATTCAATGATTCACTTCCTTGGATGATGGATGAAGATAAGTTTTAAATTGAGTTTGGTACTGCATGATAACGCCATTAAAGAGTTAGACTGCTAATGATTTACTTTACTTGCTGGATGGTGTTTGAATGTGTGTCAATGCGCAATGTAGTGGATATGGGAGTACATAAGGAGTTAAATATGGAATACGGTCGATAATCTAATAATTGTAGGCTATCGAGAACTAAAAACCAGAGTTACTTAAAAAGTATACAAGTGACTGTTAGGTTGTTGCAAATTAAGAGCAAGACTAGCATTTACACAATTCATCAGACGTATCTTCGTGTCAACTGTCCAGAATTTTTTTTTCACAAAAAGTTTCATTGTGACTTACGTTCCTGTGTAGCTGCAATGAAATTTAACTCTAAATATCACTCTCACCAGGAGGGTCCCAAAAAGAATTCAGCGTTCGGAGATGAATTTAGCTCAATTTCAACAACGACAAATTTATGACCAAATCATGAATAACTAAGTTTAACGGTACGATATCTACAAAAAAACAACTGTTAAATAGGGACGAATTTAGTTATTTACTTAAAATTTCCAAAATATACTTTCATTAACTATAATGTCAAGCAAAAAGTAGATTAACTTGTTGCAGGTAGTCTCAAGCAAACACTGTATTGTTTGTTAGCTTTGCCCCCAAATATAATGCTTATCCTGCAGAGTTTGACACAAGTTACTACTGCATCATCATATCATCATAATGGTATCTTTGCATAGAGATTAGCTTAGTATGAACTTTAGGTTTTTGGGTATTGAGAAAAAGGTAATAAGCAACAAGTAATAAAGAGAAATTGGAATGATTGCCGCTGGATTGTTGCAGCTTATATAACCATATAATTGTATTTAAACATAGTAAGCAATGTATAACCTGAGATTGTCATGCTTCACCTGAAACTACACGTTTCGGAAAATTGTATGTTCATTGCTACAGTCTGACATCAAAGACTTTCTGGTCTCAAGTTTCTAATCGAGTCTTTCCTAGCTACACATTTAGAATGAATCTGGAGTATAATAGTTACTATAAGCTGCTAAAGTCAACAGAAGTCACAAAAGTGAAAAGTCTTCTGGCTGAAACGTGGCTTAAACTAATTAAATGCAGCGGTCTATAAAAAATTGTCAAACGCAACTTACCATATGACTGATCTTCGAAAAATTGGAACTGTAGACCACCTATATTTTGCCCCAAATGGCAATCTTCTTCGTAGACAAAGAAAACGCATGTGAAATAATACACTAAGCTTCATTGTTGCTTCTATCGCCTTACTTAACTCCATGGTTATGCTTCAATCTTCAATGGGTTTTACGGGTGACCGTCTTTTGGTGGAATCATCATCATAAAACTATACCACTGCAGAGTGTGATATTGTTAGAAAGCTATACCGATTTGCAACGAGGAAAGGAAAAAAATATTGTGGGGTATACAACAAGGAATTTGTTGCTCCTCACACTCTATGAAGTATATCGCTGCATGTGAGCTGTAACCAAACCTCGTTTTGCCAACTTCGTAAAAAGTTTCTCCTCTAATTATCAACGTAGCAAAGTGAACACAGGATCTCGAACCGACTTTTATTTCTGGTCCTGCCCATTTTCTTTTGAATAAATGATTACAAAACCATATCGCTAACGACATCACACGTAAATACTTGATTACAGTCAGAATGAACGGGAATGTGATCAAACTTCATCATGTAAATTGAACAGTTTGACAATACGAGCACACGTCACAAGGAGTTAAAAGATCGGACCCACTCCAAAGTGAGATTCACAGGCTCTAAAAGATTTACATGTTCTTACACCCCATTTAAGAATAGAGCAATTGACAAACAACTCTACTTGCTAAAACAAACTGATGATAAAAGTAATCGACCTTAAATATTTCATCCTGGAATTCACGCTCACATCACAGTTATCAATGGCAAATCATCTACCCGTTTCTTGCAATGTTCCATGAAAAAGTACAGATTAAGGAGAGGCTATTTATTGAAGAGATGTTGTTAGTATTCATTTTCATCAGCCGCAAACAACAGGATGGGAAATATATAATTATGACGTCGAGAGACTGCAAGTTAATGAAACCAGAAGTTTGCTTCTTATGTGCTCACAAACTGTGTTCCCAACCTCGCTTTCCACTGTTCACATAATAATTTTTTAGAAGAAGCCGGAATGCTTATCTGGACCTGCATACGACTTAACGAAAGGAGTGTCACCCTTTGCACTTTAACCCAACGTTAAAATACTCCTCGTCGTTATACAACGGCAAATTTGCCTTTAAAAGTAAGCCAAACTTTTCATAGTTACAAACCGACGATGGTCGAACTTGAGCGTCTACCCATACCTTCAGCGATAAGTTTTTGAGATACATCTCTCCCACACACGA
>LJIJ01005208.1:0-12436 GCA_001718145.1 Orchesella cincta
TATTACATCTTCCTCTGCACGTAAAATCTAAATTGATGTCAAAAGAGGAATGTTTGTTATAATTTTTTGATTTTATTGCATACGCTTTCAATCTTTCACTACATTTTGGCATGACTATCAATTGCACTGCTAAATATTCACTTTAATAACGGTCGAAAATATTGAAATGAAATTAAATAAACTTTGCAAAACTAAATTTAAATTTAATGATCGCCATGCATAAACTATAAAATAAGTTTTCTCTCAAGGCATCTTTACATCACAAATGACTGCATTCGGAGGGTTTTCCATCGGAAACGGCTCCCCGCTCACGGATTCTCCAGTTTGGTTCAGAATTCCGATGAACTCACAGCCAAATCCAGTAATGTGACAGTTTGGACACTCTCGGATATCCGCCGGTGATTCTCCTTGCCCATTCTCGTTAGGCACAATCCAATCCTTTTTGCAAGTCAAGCAGTGAAAGCAAAAATCGCACGTTATTTCCTGACATTCATTCAGTTTTATGAAGTAATTGGAGTTTTCTTCTTGACGAGCCTTACGTAAATAGATACGTTTACGATTAGCAGCTGCCGCGACCTCAACGGCTTCTGTCAAAAATTGAAATAATAAACCCGACAATCCGAGATGTAGCGATGTACTTTTAGCGGAGTAATTTGTGATATAAAAGTGAAATCTACAATAGATTAGCTTTCGAATGGCATGTCACACCCCAAGTATGTCGTTTAAAAGTACATGACCTTTGACCTCTGTTCGAAAGTCCGATTTCAATTTGCAGTGCATATTCATCATCAGCACAACAATACCTTTCGAATGATGTATCACAAGGTATATGTGACGCTTATCATATTTGTTGCGCTTATCTTTTGACCTTGTTCCCGTGACCCCAGATAACCCATCTACAAACTCATCCTCCGCTTTGACCTAAGCTATCGACTGGTGAAGACAGAATTTCAAAAAGTCAAACGGTTCGGAAGTTATCGTGTTGACAGACAGACGACAGACAGACGACAGACAGACGACAGACAGACGACAGACAGACGCGATACAAAGTCTTCTTAATATGTACCTAAAGGTTATAGTTTAGAAGACCAACGATACGATTATACTAAAATATTTGAATTAATAAAAATTAAACTAATGTAATAAAAACTGAGAACTTGCCAATATTTTGTAACTCCGCTCCATTATACATCAAATAGTATATTCTGTTAATGTCCACGGCTGAAACAGGGGTGTTGTGACGACCCTCATTTAGAAGTGAAGAAAGCAGTAAAACTCCACCAGGAATATCCCTAAGCTCTACATAGGCCCTCTCTACATCCCCTTCATTTCCCAATTGAATCACAAAGGATTCCACCCTCACTTTCATGCAGGTAAACTTTGCCATTTTAAAGAATTTTGAGGTAGATTTAATGAGCGAATGGTGGAAAACAAATCTCGACCTTCAGCTGCACAAGTAGTGTACGTGCCAAAGGAGAAGGAAGAAATGAGTTACATAGCGATAAAACCAACGAACAGTCGGATGTTGTTCAGCTTACTTATTGTTTCATTCCCTCTTTCCACTTGCTTGCTCAACACTACAATGTTAGTGGAATTACTACTTTGAATGGAAAATTACAATCCTCGGTGCAGCTCAGACAGTTGAAAATATATCGGGATATGAGCAATTATTACATGTAAGGTATGATGACACACAGACTCATCAACTCCTACAGAAACACGACAGCTTCAAATAGCGTCGTTCTTTGATTCCTTTCCATGCAACTAGCTCACGTATAAAGCTAGCAAAAAAAGAGTACCAGAAAAGCGTTCTCAAAGAATGGAAACGGAACTCTGGAACATAATGCGTACATACATGTAATATTTCATTCTCTTTCATACTATTTTATTGGCACATACTGCGCACATAACTTGACAACATTTCATCATTTTTACATTAAAGCTTGGGTAGATTATATTTTACATTGGCATTTGGTTCTCTGTTAGAGTTTATTGTATACATGAATGCATGGATATTGTTCTTTTGCACTATTGTCATCGTCGTAACCGTCACATGTACTACAGTTTGCTGTTATTAAGTTATGTAGATGCAGAGCCGGATACTTTGAGTATAGATCATGAATATTTAGCCAACACGTTATTTTCTTTTGCATACATTTCACGACGATACTGGTTTGGTTAGAGAGATTTGGATGTGAGAAAAGTATGATGAAGAGTATGATATATATGCATGCATAATATTTGCCTATGCCAATTTCAATTGATTTTCCAGTATTTTATCCGGGCCCACAACCTCGGGTTCGAAACTAGGGGGTCCAAATGCAAAAAGTTATTGGTCCGAGTTTAAACAATTGAATTAACGTTTACATTTTAGTATTGCAGCCACTTCAAGCTCACCAAATTAAAATAAAGCAGCACAGTAATTGAATTTCATACAACTTAACGACGCATTTTAGTAGGGATTAGTAATATACCTGTTTTTCTGCAAACGAGTTGCAATACAAAGTTTTCCAGAGATTTTTAATGGATTCATTATAGTTCATTGATTAAAGTATTAATATTAGAAGAAATAGACTAACTCCTAGTTTAGAGTCAGATGCTTACAACAATTATTTTTGTGGTTTTCTCATGTTTAAGATAAGCTTTTCTCATATGTGGCTTATAAATAGCTTCAATTACATATTTCAACATTTGAAATCAAATTTGTGATGGGTTTTGTAAGTAAGCTCTTCTAAGCTTTGAGAAATGTCCGAATATATTGAAGATGTGATAAGTTTCAAGAAAGCACGAAAGGATTGGAAATGGCAGTTTTATTCAAGGATTGGAAATGACAATTTTTAAAGTGGATTTTTATTTCTTCATTGTACAACTTTTTATTATTATTATTATTATTATTTATTACCGTATCAGCACCCTAATACTAGGTAGTTACGCTGATAGGAAGACAGTTATATCAAGTTACAAGGTAGGTTTTAGTCAAACCGTATACAATATTATTTAGTTTACACCCATATATTTAAAATAACATTTCAAGATTGATAAAGGTTTCAATGACTTTAACAGTCACAATATTAGCTACTTACGCATAAACAATTTTTGATTTCATGAAAACTAGATTATTATAGCTAGTGTTTATTGAACAATTCATATAACATTTTATTAAAAGGAAAGATACACTTACAATTAGTTATCTTCATTTAATCAAAATGACTTACACCGGAAAATAATCTAAATAAATGATATTCTAGTAAGTGTTAAGTTACCATTAAACAAAAGCTAGCAGCGATAAAAACATTCTTTAATAATTTTAGTATGGATGAATGTAAGCGAAATAGATGCCTAAATGCTATGTAAGTAAAGTAAACGTAGGAAAATAGGCGTACTCAAATATATTTAGCTTAACAAGCCAAAAATGTTGTTTAAAGTCGTGAACCTAGTTAAAGGATTGCTTCCTAGTTGTGTTTCTTGGTGTTGGCTGCTCCAATTGCTGTACAAACAACAAATACGTATGCATTATTCAACAAAAGTAAACCTTAAAGCATATATTCAGTTTTTGCACTCAGATAAAACTTGAAACCGTGTTTCTGATAATTAATTTTAAAAATCTGCATTGAAGTTTACAATTCATTTTGACGATGCTTTTATCATTGCACGTCGCCCCGTTGGTTTGTATACACAAAGAAAAATAAGTTTTAGGACTAAATTCATTTCAGATGAAAAAATATTTGTGGGTATGAGCCTTTTTGAAATCTATTTAATATGAGATAATATAATGTAAACTCACGTGATCGTTGAAATTTGTTTGTTTGAAGTTCCTGGTGCCTGATCGTCGAGTCCTTGAAATTTTGGAGGATTCTCCGCCTTGTTGGGCCACGTTTCCATTCCGAGATTTATCTATGCAATTTTCTACGGGCGAGGAGTCTCTTCTTGAACTGAAATAAGTAAAATACAAAATAAAGTGAAAGTTGGCAATAAGCCTGCTAATTCAGGAATCATAAATGACATTATGCACCATGATCCACTAACCATTGATCTTGCATCTATTTGAGACCTTTTTTCGTAAGAATATGTGTTTCAACCGTAATCATGCACAAAGAGAATGCAAAGGTGACATGTGTTTTCAACAGTGAAAGTATTTAACTGAATTTAATCAAAGCAGTTCAATATTATTTTATGTTTTAAGACAACTTACTGCATTCTACGGGATTTCTTTGTGGTTCGGTAACCATGCTCTCGTTCTGTTATGCGACCATGCCGTAATAACCGTTTGTTTTGGAAAAAATCAATCGGTCGTCCGTCAATCAAAAAATCTTGATTTCCTTGATAAAGCGATTCCTCTTTCATTTCACCAGAATTACTGTTACTAACTGCTTCCAAACAAGTTTGAACTATTTTCTGAGTTTCTTGTACCACTTTTTCAACCAATTTTTCACAAACCAAATCCACCACGAATTCGATCAAAGCATTGATGTCTTTGGCCATCTCCCTTTTGACTTCCTCTGCCTTCTTTATGAGGAAATCTTGTTCCCTTTTGAGTTTGTTAATCACAAGTTGAAGCGTTGCTTCTTTAGCGGAACTTGCCGTTGACTGTGTTATATGTTCAACTTTGTTTTTCATTTCCTTTACTTGGTCGTTTAAGCAGTTTAACTCTTTATCTTTCTTCAAGAGTTGTTGTTGAAACTCAAAATCTTTTTGGAGATTCTCCAAAGCCTTCGCCTGGAGTTGGCATTCCAGCTCAGCATTCTTATCTTCACTTCGTCTGAGGGCCCCTTTTATTTCTCCCAGCTGACGATGAAGTTCAATTTCAACCTCTGACATATTCATGTTGGTGGTTTTTTGTTTACTTTTCAGTCCGTAATTAAAAATTTTGCAACAAATTAAAAAAGCTTGAGTGGTGCCTATAAACAAGTCGTTTGTAATCGTGAATAAGGTGAGTAACCTTACCAATGTGAGTTTCAAAAATGGAATAAATCAGTAATTTTTAATAAAGCGGAGTGCAAAAATATGTTTGTGTATCACGCCGCACTCAGATTTTCACTGGATTTTATCAAGAAAACAACAAAACTCCTGAGCATTGACAAGATACAGTGAGCTAATTTAGTCAGATGCTGAGAGAAATCAGAGCAGCTCTGTTGAGATTCACCAAGATGTAAAGAGATATAAAAAGCATTTCCAAGGCCACAAGCTAAAAACACCCTATTCCAATTCACGCATGCAGTCAATTATGCATATATGAGCATATTAGTTCATTATATTTATACTAATACTAATCTATAACTCGAATGTTTTTACGGTTATTCTTTCAAACTGAGAACATATAGCTCTCAATCTCAGGTTTTGCATTTTGATATGCGGCCTCGTCATTTTACCTTTGGGTCTAGGCGTTTTGCGGGTATGGGCACTTGCCGGTATGGTACAAACTGCGGGTATTGACACTTGCCGGTAAAGACATTTGCCGGCATGGACATTTGCGGGTTTGGACACTTGCCGGTACGGTATATTGCGGGTATTTAATTTGCGGGTAGAGCCATTTGCGAGTATGGTAATTTGCGGGTATGGCAGCTAAATATGTACATGTCTTGCTCTCATACTGACGTTTACATGATTTAAATGACAGGATGCATTCTTTTGAATTACATGTCATTCCTTGCAGAGTATTTATACTTTAAGGACCAAACCTATTCTAAAAGAGAGCCTAGAATCAATTCCAAGGCATTTTGAGTTCATTCTTGTAAAGTCTTAGTGTTTTAAAGTAATAGCAAAATGGTCTGTGTTCGGTTTTACTGTAAAGCGTTGTGCTTCCCTGTATTTTACTATGATTATCTCAATCTTGATTCAATGCATCCTGTCATTACAATGGGACAAACAAATATAAACTGAAAGGAATAGGAATCAACTGAAAAAAGGAATTTACCTTATGTCAAAATGAAGTCAAATCAAAATTCAGAAATAGGAAAAATAGATGTATTTAAAATACAGAGCATTGCAAATTCGTATACATTTTTGTGTTTATTATTTTGTTTGGCAAGCGAGCAAATGTATTTGAAATACATTTGTATTTTGGAGTAATGTGAAAAACAAAATATATTTGAAAATATTTTTCATACAGCCAACAGTAAGTTTGAAGCTTGAAATGTGGCGTTATTAGACATTCATTGCATAATTTTATTGTAAACGACTGTTTTACAGCATTTAAGTTACTCTCTGTATTATCTTATGCATTAGTTATGAACTATAATAAAAAAAAGTATTGGAATTGCCAGCCCTTTAACAATGCCAGCATTAGTAAAGCATCCAAAACTCTAATAAAATGTTATGCTTACTTACGTCTCCAGCACATCATTAAATACATACCATTTAAATTATGTATACGTAACAGAGATGCAAGTCTTCATTCACGTGAAGACATTTGAAGACTTCATTCACGTGAAGAGCTCGAAATTTCATGAAGATGAATGAAGACAAGGGCAAATCTTCAGAAATGAATGAAGAAGGAAGAGTAACAAACTTGCATTGAATGAATTTTTCTAAAATTTGAAGTATGTATTCTTCACGAAAAACCCGATTTTTAGTACACATTTTTTTGTAAAAATGACGCATTCCCTAGCACACTCTCCGCGAATTCTACAAATATTTTTCATTTTTACTTGACAATAGACATTTATAATTCGGTTTGACCAGTTTTACGTTAAACTTGGGCCAAAAAATGTGACGTACTTTAAATGAATGAAGATAAATTGAAGATGAAGTGAAGATGAATGAAGACGAAAGTTTCGTTTTATTTGAAGATGAAGACTTCACCTTCGTATTTTCACGTGAATGAAGATGAATGAAGAGACCCTTTAAAAACCCAAAATGAAGTGAAGATGAATGAAGAATTTTATTTGCTTGCATCTCTGCATACGTAAGTATGACATGTACATAGCTGCCATCCCGGCAAATTACCATGCCCGCAAATGGCTCTACCCGCAAATTAAATACCCGCAAAAAACCGTACCGGCAAGTGTCATACCCGCCAATGTTCCATTACCGGCAGTGTCAATACCCCGCAAATTGTACCTACCCGCAAGTGTCCGTACCGGCAAGTACCAATACCCGCAAACGCCGGCCCCTTACCTTTATCTTCTTACTAATAATAATATTCAATACCTAAAACGTTTTGTCAATCTAACTGATCTTTTTGAGATTTCTTGAAACAATATTTTTACTACTAGTTTGGGTTATTCCAAATACGGACAAAAAACCTATATAAGTATCCAAAATACTCTAGTTGTTAGACTCTTAGTTGGAATTTGCATCATAATCATCACAAATCGTAACCAAGCTGTAATGAGAACCACAGGAATATCGAAAACTTACAAAATATATAAAATACATCCGTTTCAATGTTTATAATTATAACAAAACTAAAAGGTACCTTAGGATGAACTTTTTGGAGCTTAAACGAATATCAATTTACAGAAAAGCCTACGACTATTGGTTTTCTGAAGAATTTTATTATTTATTGTGGTGAAAACATTATATTACTGCAACAATTTGATTTTTCTTTTATTTATTTTGCATTTACACAAAACATAAACTCTGCAAGTCAAAACATATTTTTCAAATTTCAAAATCATCAAGGTAATAGAGAAACTTCAACCAATGGTGCTGTTTCACTACATTCCCTTGTAAAGTTAGTCCCAGGCTCAACTCGATCACTAACAAAGCCACAATTCCTCAGAAAAAATTTTGTTCGATCCCCATCTATTCCTACGCCACCACAAACATCCATTCTAATCTGTTTATTGGCGGCAGCATCAGCAGTAAATTTAGCCGACGTGCATTCTGTCCATTTACCAGCCATACTGCGTGCCCACTGATTTGAAAATATGCAGTGCCGTTCAATGTAGCCCGTCTCGGGTTCAAAGTTTTCTGAAAAGGAATACAGTCCTTTGAAGAATGTTGAAACCTTGGGTTTTTCAAAGCTGGCTATGAGCATCCAACCGACCTCCGAAACACCTTCGTTAAACCAGGCAGAGTACATTGTTTTGGTTGAGTCAATTGGCTTTGCTCTCACGATAAATCTGTAAGTTTTATCAGGTTGCCACATATAGCGTAGATATGACTGCGCTCCTGATCCTTCGTTTCCAAACTCCCCGACGTACACATTCTTTCCGTTTTTATACGGTTTACTTTGTAATCTTGTGGGATTTGTTTTGGATTATCAGTTTTATACGCAGACCAAATCGAAAATAATATTCGGCCCTCTTTCTCTGAGTTTACTTGAATGCCGAAATATCCACCTAAATATGAATATTTCAAATTGAAGTTTTACATTTGACATGAAACGAACTTTATTATGTAATTTCATGCCTGAAAATCCAATGGCACAAAAATATGCTCCGATTACATCTTGTCCTTTCGGCACAGTCACTTCATTGTAAAAGTATTCAGTTTCCTCTGCGGCTGGTAAAGAATACCAGAGATGAACCGATGGTCCTCGCCTTCCAAAGTAAAAGTCATTAGGGTCGGACACAAATTTTAAGCAGGCAGGATCCACTAGAGAATCCGAATCTGACAAAAGTATCAAATGGGAAACATCTCCGTAAAAACCACCCGTTTTACCCACGCCTTGAAGGTCAAATCTGGTGTAGCCGGGCATTGATATGTCAAAATATCCACAATTGACGAAATGGTACTCAGATACTTCAAAGGTTATATGGCGGTTCTGAGGGTTGTTCAAAGTGTTGTGTACCATGCTGACGGTTGCTTTACTTGTCCCTCGAGGGACATAGAGCCGAAGTGCAGCGAGTACTCGTCCGGGTGATCGTGAATGAAAATACAGTGAAATGACATAGAACTTGAATTCCAGTTACCCAGTTTATTGGCAGTTATTACCTCCACGGCTGACGTAGAGGATTTCTGAACAAACCCATTTCCAGCATATGGAATTGTCCATATGGGTTTCTTCCTGAAACGTATTTTTTCCTTTAATTTAAAAACAACAAGTATTAAACAATCAATGACCAATTTAGAAACTGAAAGCACAAATCAGTTATAAAATTCTCAATGCAGCGGTGAGCTTCATTTTTAATTTTATTTTACTAACTGAAATCGTGGCATCATCACAGATGGTGGTTTTCAAAAGATTTTCATCGCAAGCCATTATTACGTTCTTTTAGTGCCCAAGTATATTCTCATTATCCACGGTAAAGTTTTTAATAGATTTAAATGGGTTTGCAATGCTCACAAGGTTTTGGAATTTGGTTTAATTGCTCAATTGCTGCGATACAGGTTTCACCTCACTAACACTCGTGTAATTTGTAAAACTCAGTTGTTCACTTTGTGTTGTGTTATTGAAAACTGAAAATCATTTTGCGAAGCATATTTGGCTGTGATAAAAGAAGCTGATAAGGATGCTGATAAGAAGTATCAATCAATGGCTTTGGTGGATGTAAGCATATATGGAAGTTCGTTTTGATTCGCATATTCTTACAGCCTTACATTTTCTATTATTTTATCAATGGAAAATGTGATAAGGACACTTTCTGTGAAAGTAAGAATACTAAACAATGTTATCAAAGCTAATCCTGATGACTATATATGTTGCATATACGATTTGGAGTTTGACCCAACCTCCCTCCTGGTACGCGCATTGCACCCAATTGGCTCATAGTTAAGGCATAAAGGTTAAGTTAAATTTGTAATGAATGGACAATAAAGATGAGATGACAGCGGCCGCAACTCGTCCAATAAACTTCTTTTTTTACTTCGTAACTCTTAAATATTTAACGCACAACTAACTACTGCAGATGCTGATTGCGTAAAATGGATTTCAAATGAATTAAAAGCGTCTCCGTGAATTCAGTGTTGAGGTGGGAAGTTGGAGAAAAATGATGACCCGCTTGCACCCACGCTTGCAGGTCTCGCACAAACCCGCTTGCGCTTGCTTGCAACAAAAATTTGACCGGCTTATGGGCGCTTGCAAGTCTTGCAAAAAAAATTAACGGACATTTTTAACCTAAAATTTCGTAAAAACAGTCAAATATTGTGTTCAACATTCAGATTTTGACATTTTGAAAGTTTATTTTGTTTAAACTGCTCAAAACTGTGAATAGAACATGATTTTTTACGTATAAATTTCAGTTTTATAGGATGTGATGTCTAGAATGGGGGATTTAGAATAGCATTTTTATGGAAATTTTTCAATAAAAAATAAGGTGGGTATTCGCAAGCACTTGCAATTTTTTTTGGCCCAAGCCCGCTTGCACATGCGCTTGCAAGGTCTCCGCAAGCTTGCCCATACCCATGGGTATTCGCAAGCGCCCATGGACACTCGCTTGTGCAAGCGGGTTTGTCCCACCTCTAAATTCAGTGGTGTCAGTTGTTTTTGTTATCAGAAGCAAAATTAGATGGATATTTGAAGGTTGAATGAAAAATATTAGACCATAGTTTTAATGCCTGTAACATAAATAAAAGCCTATGTGAGGGCGTATTCAATCAACTCAGCTTCGCACTGGGCGATTGTGATTACCAGTTAGTCCGCAATAAAACATTTTCATCATCGTCCACCGCAGTACGCGTGCCTCAAACTAAAACGTCAGTTTTAAAAAATCGTTTTATTCTGTAGGCTTTCCTCATATAAATATAGCACTGCTTTGATGTTTTACGCTGATGACAATCCTATTACGTTGCATCCAGCTCGGAAAGATGTCAAGATTTGTGAAACTGAGCTAAAAAAGAAATATTAAAAGGCACTACAGGTGAAGAACTGCTAATGAATGAGAGAAGGAGAATGGTTCCTTGATGTTGCCGTGAACATGACGATTCCCAATATACAGTTCACTTGAATACATTTCAAATCAGCATACAAGGTTCCCAAAAGTGGTTCCGGTCCTGCGCAAATACTTAATGAGCATTCGAAAAAACGCAGATTAAATCTTTGGAAAACGATCGTTCGATGTGAAAATATGAAAAACATATGCAACAAAGTAAACAGTGCTAATGAATGTGTTCAAATTAAGTGTTAACTTTTTTGAATTTTATTCATTCATTGTAAATTTTATATATTGCTGTCGCATTGTTGAAGATTCGCTCCAATTTAAAACCTTAAAGGCAGCAAAGAGATTGAAGCAACTTTAGAGTAGATTCTGGGTCGGTTTGCAAAAGCTGTTTGCAAAGCTCGGATGCTGCCATTTCCTTCTGCTTCCTGAAAATCACAAAGAAACTTCTTACAACACTTGCTTTCACAGAACAATTTGCTAACATTTTTGATTGGCTTAAGCAAAAATAATTACAATTTAATCGCTTTCACAGCCTTATTCTTCAGATCCCCATAGCCCTGTAATTTAATGCAGTGCAGAAATAACTGTAAAGCAGCATCAAACTCAAACCAAATATCCGGCTTTGCAGTAAGCAAATCAGTTAGCTCCTTCTTGAGCATTGGCATTTGCTTTTTGATTGCTACTTCAAACAAATCAAGAGCTACGATGGATTTTTCGCTTGGAGTATCCAACTTAAAGCAGTACACAAACTCTAAGAAAGCTTTAAGACCTTCCTCGGATAACTCCAACTTGTTTGACTGACCCTCAAACATGTTATCGAAAGCTGCGCAATGGGCAGCAAGAAAAACTTTGTGGCAAGGCATCTCAATCCCGTTTTCAGCGATGAGTACAAAATCACATTTGATTTTCTTTCTCAAAATGTTTTCCATCAGCTCCTGGCTTGAACTGGAAGGTGCAGACGAAACCAACGCTGGAATGCTTTCTCCAAGGAGCTCCAAAGTGAGATTTCCAGCGTAGCATGATTTACTGAAAGGGTCTTTAACCACACGGGAATTTACTATGAACTTGGATTTGAATTTAGTGTCACCGTCTGCTGACACCAGAGCTCCAAGTTCTGATAGAAAACAAAGTCGTCTTTCAACACACGATTGTCATGTTTAGCAAAAAACAATACGCAAGCTCTCCATCACTTACCTTGCACCATGTTTAGAGATCCATTATACAGGAAATCTATCGTTGCATTAAGTCTTAGTTTCAGATTCTGAGGGGCGGAATTGGTAGAAAACGCATACTTCCACATTTCATTAAAATTCGCTTTAACCTCAACTTCCACAGTTAAGAGAGAGATGGTTGAGGATAAACTCATTTATCCTCAATTTAGAAAAACAGATGGAGGGTCAAACGCAACTGTGAAGTTTTTTCTGCGTGACAGTTTACCTAAAGGAAGAGGTTCTGAAAAAGGAAACCGTTTCCCATGGAAGACTGGCTGTTTGCTAGAGAGGGAAGCAGTTTTTGAGTATGTACATTAGATACTAGTTTATGGTTACCTGCTCAATGTTTTTACCAACGGTATGCATATTAAGAAGTATTATTTTAATTCTTTCAAGCAGTTTCAAGGTTGAAGTTTTGTTCTTCATCGCATCAATATGTCCTACTGGGTGAACATTCAC
>LJIJ01005209.1:0-12422 GCA_001718145.1 Orchesella cincta
GCTAGAGAATTGAATAACGTCAGTAGTTTTTTTTAGGCTCTGCAAAGCTATTAGGTTTTATCAATGCCCGCAACCAGTTGCCACAAAGTAGCTGAAAATGAGTGCTTATGTTCATTTTAATTTTTAAAACTTTAATTATGTTCAGTTCAAACCCCAACAGAAAAATAAACAACAGAGATAATTAAAATGCTAAAATCACAAACAACTGAATAGCAAATTGTTAATCTATATTAACTATTAGGTAGATAGTACAAGAATCCGCTGGCAACGCAAGCGATGTACACACCGGCTTAAATTGCCGTTTTCTTTTGGAATACTTAGGCAATGCCACCTAATATTTGGAATTAGTAGCGTACAACACGGCCGATACTTCATGACATTTTGTGATTCCTCTCACTTCCAACACCTTCCATCAATGCTGGGCTTGTAATTTAAATAAGACTACACTATAATTTGCACTCGTCAAATTCATAACTAGCTAGCCCGCTGCCTTAAAAGTTTGCTTTTGCTGGGAATTCGCGATCGTCATTGTGGTGCCTACAATAAACAAAATTTTTGAAACTCCAATGCTTTTATACCTCATCAATGCTTTTCATTTTTTACCTGAGCCGTTAGCATTACGCAGGTTCCGCCGGCTGTCAGCCACAAAGAAATGAGTAAGCAGCAACTTGTTGATGCCTTGCCCTTTAACACTGTTAGCAATAGGGACCAAAAATGTTACCATGAATGGCATATCCAACGTCTATACTTTATTGTACTTGCTACTTGCTAAAGAACCTTAGATCAGTCAGTTTATGCCTGTGCAAATACAATCACAATTGTAACTCTTTTGTTCGCATAACTTTTTACTTAGCATTTTTCGCACACCAGCAAATTGCCCACGTGCCCTCACACTATTTTACACACCGAGTACAGCATAGGTCACAGATTAATCCAAATACAAATAACAAATCACGTTCTTCCAAGCGCGTGTGCCAATGACTTTTATTTGCAAAATTGCAACATGCCAGCAGCTTAACATATGCTTCCTATAATGAAAAGTAAAATATTCTCAACTGCTCCAAAAAACTAAAATTATTGTGATTAGTTTTTGCCTGCCCTGGTCATATAATTCGGCACACAACGCTTACATTCTATAAAACCGGTTCGCCTGAAAGCGGGAAGGCTTTACCAAAATTTGTAGAGCTTTACCTCTGGGTAATAGAAAAAAAAAAAATTTTTTTTTTTTTTCCCCCCGGAATTACGTCTTAAAATTATTATTATTATATACGTAAAATACATTGGCAATGCTTTATGGTTCGTCAAAATTTGCACTTAGAAACTGACCGTCGCTTATCCACATTGGGATGGAAATTAGAATTGCAATACCGCTTTTACGAGAATATTATGCACATGCCGCATTTTCATGCTTACCGGTGGTAGTGTGCGCAGGTATTATTTTTGAAAAAGATGCCCAGTTTACTAAAGCAGTTTATTGCTCTTATGTTTATGTTGCTTTAATTTATTCAGTTCATGAGCTCACGACTATAATTAAGCTGCAGTACTAAACTACTAATGTAGTTTCTTGTAGACTTTGCATTTTCTTCATATATTATCCAGAATTGGCGGCTGTCTCAATGTGAATCTGCCGAATTCGGTAATATCACTATGGAGCAAGCTCACACTTTAAATCTTGCTGGTAAAAAACCCCTACTTGGATGCCAGCACCACTTGCGATAGGAATCCCCCAAGCGCCCTCCCAAAGTTATTTTGATGCAATTTTAACAAAAATTTTTCAAAATAGTATTGCCAGAAGTGGAGTTTTATGGAACATGTTACATTTTGTGCCCTGCTCTATCTTATAAAATAGCATGTTGATCCATGCGGTCTTATCCTGCCGTTAGTAGATTTCCGCCAAATATGGAAAGCGACCAGCCAAATCATCGAGTTTTTCTTAAAACAAGCTTTAAGCTTTGTAGCATAGATGCTGGCATTGCATTTTTATTGGAGACATCTATCAGACTGCCAAGCCGGACACCTACTTTTCACGTCAGGGGGGAGGTGACATAGTAAAATACGATCCACATTAGCGATTCCAGGCTTGCGCAAATGCGCAGAAACTTTATAAAATTGCAGTAACTATTGGAATTTGCTTTTACTCGACAATATTTCCAAGAAAAGTAAACTTTTTAACAAGTTTTCCACAAATATCATCAAATAGATTCTTTTTTAGTAGTTTTTTCCAAGTACAGTTGCCACAAAGAAATTTTCTGCGGATTTCAGAATTAACTTTTGTTTATGCCCAAATTAACGCTAAGCCGGCGCACCCACCAAAAAAATGGAACATGTACCACAAAACTCAACTTCTGTAACACGCTTTTTTTGAAATTTTTTGTTCAAAAATTCATCAAGAAATGACTTTTGGCACGCAGCTTGCCGCCGGTACTCCTATCGCAAGTGTGTGTGCCGTGCGGTCGGCGGCAATCTGTTAAAAATGCTTGTAAGAAATTTGTCATGTTTAAGTAAACGGTCATCAGTAGCTACATTAACCTGCTTGCAATTTTAAACGGAATTTTATTGCTGCTAATTGTTTCTCATTTAAATATTTGTAAAAATTTCTACAACTCGGACACATATTCAATAAGGGGAATTTTGATTCAAATTAAATTTTAATCAAATTTCTGTAACAAAACGTTAACGTAACGCAGGGGTAAGGGCAAAGTGATGGCTTGAAAATTAGTTGGAATTTGTCATATAAATTTTTGATCGATCTTGTTTGTAAAATACGAATTCAAACTCATTCAACTGGTATATAAATAAAAATTCATGTATAAATGCAAATAACGTTTCTGTGTTCAGTGTATGCGTTTTATTTGTACTTGCAAACTTAATCGGTTTCAGCATTAGATGACATGGAAGTGTTTCAGGCCACCGTAACATAAATATGACAAATGGGAGCGTAATTGAAAATTCCAATTTTAGCGTAACGTTTAAAATAGACAAACGACTCCAGTAAAATGAAGTTTCGTTTAAGGCCAAATTACTCCTGGATACAAACTTTTCTCCTATAGACCATAATGTGACTTAAAGAACTTTGTGTCTCCACAACACATTGCTCATCACACAACAAAGAGGTTTTGGGGCAACTCATAACTCCTCCTTAATAAAACATTAACTCCTCATACAAAACATAGTGTCTCTTATGAAAATTCTTTCTCTCAAAATCGGATATTATGTGCAGTATCTGTGCTATCAAAATCCTGTTGTACAAATATTCAATTCATGCTCAATGGGCGTTACCTGAAGAGAACTTTACAGATATCAACAATCCGCATGTAATTAAAAGGACTATGATGATCGTAATAGCAACTGCTGTATAAATGGGTTTAGAAACTACATTGAGACCTCTGTTAATATATGACTGAGATTGTATTTGAGAAGTGCCTGTGGATGCTATATTGTTGAGGCAGAAGTGACAAATTAATTGGGGAGGACTTCCGGCAACTGAGTTTAGGATTTGGTTGTGAGAAATGAAGTGCTCATCCCCTTCGATTCTAATCACAGCGTCTGGCGACTGTTTGATTGGTTTGTTCAGTCTGACTGATAATACTCATTACTTCCAACTGCTTTGGCAGTTTTAGTGATTCAAATATTCTTTGAATTAAAACTCGGTAGTTCTTTAAATCTGGATCGTTATCAAGATTTAAAAGGAGGTTAAGCGCTTCGCATATGTCAGCCCTGAAAATGTAATATCAAAAGCATTAAAAACTTTAACAACCGAATTAATATTAGTTACATAGTCGTTTTAAGTACCTATTTTCAAGTAGTAAGCAAAATTGTGTAATCCAATCTGAAGTTGAGCAAATTCCGACCCTCCTGCTGATTGCTTCAGTTTCTAGTGGATCAAGAATGCCCTCACTTTTGAATATTAGTAAAACTCTGGAGTTGTTTTCGGCATTGGTAAGATTTCTTGACAATTCTAAACATGCTCTATTTAAAATCAATTTCCCATCAGAATTTGAAATGTTGTCGTTTCCGTCGTATCGTAATTTCAGCTTCTAGAAACAAAAATTTTAATGTAAAAACGTCAGGCTTTTATGTAAGTTTATGCGAATTTTTAAGGTTAAATTCATTACAACTGCAGTGTCTGCATCAGCGATTCTGAACCCTTCAGATGTGAAGTTTTTGTATGTCGGCGTTAGTGCACAATTAGTTGAGTATAGAGATAAGTCATTTGAGTTAGTTGATATTGTCGCATTTATTCCAGGCACACAATGCTCCATAGGTATCGGGTTAACAAGCTGGGTAGTCGCACCTGTCGCTATCATAGCTGTGATGGTAATTGCTAGAACTGATAGAGTCCTTTTGATGTCGTTTTTGAAACCACGGTTTACGGATGAATGGGAAGCTAATCGAGAACTGTAAGCAGTTGGTGTATCGTTGGTTGGAAAGTGAGATTCTGGTTGTTGATGGCTTCTTGGTAGAGGTTTAACCGCTCGGTCGTGTAAAATTCGGGATAACTGATCCGTCGATAAAAGCAGAGGTTCTTCTTCCGCCTTTTTATCTGACAATGATTCTGCTCCATTTATTGTCTGGGTAATTTGACAAGGATCTGGAAGAGTAACTTCAATTACTTCTAAGCGCTTTGGTAGTTTCAGTGCTTCAAATGTTCTTCGGATGAGACGTCTGTAATTTCTCAAATCAGCATCGTTATCAAGATTCAAAAGAAGATTAAGCGCCCCGCATATATTAGATCTGGAAAGTAATAAGTAGTAATAGTAAATGTCAGCAACAAAGTTATTCATATTACATCCTCAGTTTATTAAGATACTTTTCAGAAATTGCGTTTACTTGTATAAAAGTACCTGTTTAGAAGTAAACTGTAAAACTCCGTTATCCAAGCTGAAGTTGTACTTGTTTCAAGCTTTCCTCGTATTGTCTCAGATTCTAAGCGATCTAGGATGCCTTTGCTTTCGAATATTAATAAAACTCTGCCGTTGTTGTCACTGTTGGTAAGGTTTCTTGCCAGGTCTATACTTGCGGTCCTTAAAATTATTTGCCCATCTTCATTTGAAATATTGTCATTTCCACCATATTGAAGCTTCAACATGACGGAAATGACTTCTGGTATTCCCAGTGAAATAAACGAATTTCACTGGGAAGGGGTCGCAGATGTGCGAATAATAATAAGTGTGGAGAGTTGAGTTGAGGGTTGGGTGGAAGCAACCCGCTTGCAAGCGGCAAGCCAACTAACCCATTTCATTCGATGTGCAATGATATATCCTTTTTGGCTTACGGAAATGGTGTTGTACAAACACAGCATAAGTAGCATAATAAAAACAGACTTGTTTTCATTATTATAGAGGAAATTATTGTAAAAAGCCAATGAACTTTTATCACCTCTGTTCATATTTGCATGAAGTTACATTTGTGATGTGTATGAAATGTAACCCGATGATAACTTGCAGTTCACAAGCTTATCGTTCAGCATGAAAATATGTTTGGAGAGATTATATATTAACTGACAATGCCGTAGTAGTAACTTTTATATTCACAGTTCACCAGTGTAATAAATGCAGAGAAAGTATTCGTGTCAGACCCTTAAATAAACAAAGTGTTCATAACAATGCATGTGTCGCAACGGACATTAAAAAAAAGTTCTTATCGAATGCATGGAAATAAACCCAATGATATGTTGAACGGATAAATATTATTTTCAACCAAGAATTCCCATTCGGATAAATGGAGGACACGAGTTAATGCTACTGTGCTATGTAGGTAATGTAGGTAGGTAACTGCTACAAATAAACTTATCAAGATTACGTCGGTCTCCTTCACTAAAAAGTTGCGCAAAAACATACTTTATACAACACTTGATTTGTAAATTTTAAATTCGTATTCTCATGAAAAGTAATAATGTAAAATCGTCATGATAATAACATGCAGACTTGTTTGTTTAGATTTCGCTTAACCTTAATATTTTAATCTTAAAATGTTACTAATTATTATAATGATGACGCCAATTTTTTTTGAAGAAAAACTGGATGAGGCTGCAAATTAAACATTTATTTCATTACAAAAATTCTTATATAAATCAGCTTTGAACCTATTGGAAGCCATTACAATACGTATTGCGTCGTTGCATAATTAGTTATGAAAATGAAAAATCGTTTTTGAAGGAAAATGTAAATACAATGGTAATCATTGCATACCTTATGCAGAATAAGTTAGACTTAAACTGCTGGTTTGAACATAATTATAAAACTTCAAACGTAATTACAATGAATATATAATAAACCAATCCCTGACAATTATCAAATTTAAACATCTCTCATGGTTATCTGATTAATCCAAATTATTTGTCTAGCTCTGCGTTTATGTGTCAGTAGGAAAGGTTGTAGCTAGCAATTACATACCTAAATAAAAACATAAAATGTGTACATGTTCATCTTTAATGCCGTGCCGATCATTCATTTTTAGATCCTTTTTAATAACCAACCGTTGGCTTTCTTCACACATATAAAAATGGCTCTTTAGGTATTGTAGTGTAAATATACATTCAAACAACGCGGAAGAATTTAGAATAAATATGAATTTTATTTAAATACATGGAAAGTGTCCAAATAAGTCTTTGTATCAACGACATCCTTAATTTCACTCCGCTGTGGGACTAATTTATGAGACTCACACTACAATATTTAAGTTTTAACTTGTGTTTAAGAAGCATCGCAGTCACAGATCAGTTCACGAAGAAAACTAAAGTATCGAAAACGATACTGAGTAACTAAAATATGCAGACTTCAAAAACCCCTACCTATTTATCATCACACACTCTCCAAATTGTGTCAGTGCCTTATCAGTGTAAACTTTGTAGCTTGCGATTACCTGCTTAAATAAAAAACAAATTCTGCCTATGAAATCCCATTTCCTGGCCAAGCTATGCAGGATAGTCTTCATATATTTCAACATTTGCTTTCATATTCAGTACTTTTTCTGGTTTTCATGTTACTTGAACTATGATCTGGACACTCGTTACATCTCTGAAGCGGACATTTTCAGTTTTGAACTCCAGAGTCACAAAGAAGGAAACAACCTTATTTAGTCGTATTTGTATCGTACCGTAATAAATTATGGAGGAATGGGAAAAGGAACTTATTACGAACAATTTCGATACGCTCATCAATACCACGACATGTAATGCTACATTCCTAGCGTCACTAATGGCTTCCGGAATTCTCCATGTCGAGGACATAAACGACCTCGTAAGACAATATATATTTAAATTAAGCTTCAATATTTCCAATGAAAATAGATAACGCAGTTTGGAAATTTTAGAACGTCCAGTCAAACCATCCAACAAAGCAAGCGTCAATCTTTTACAATTTGATAGTAAGGCGAGTTCGCGGATTCCAAATGTTGTTGAAAGCACTTAATGAAACAAACCAATCCGGAGCATTATCAATTTTGACAAATATGCCCTTGAAATACGACAACTCATTTCGCTACGATGAGAACGTAAAATTAGGCAAAGGAAAATTTGCAACTGTTTTCAAAGGTGAATATGAAGGACGATCCGTTGCTGTCAAAAGGTTGTTTCAAACCGATGAAGATGAAAGGATGCGAATAAGAAACGAGATTGACATCTTTAAAACCTGTGGCTTGCATCAAAACATTGTCCATTTTTTTACAAGCAGAAGCTCTCAGCACTTCGTTTTAATTGTGCTGGACATTTGTGACATGACCTTAAAACAATGGATAAGAGAGAAGCCCATCAAGATAACACACCGGGAGGTTCTAAGACAGGTTACCGTTGGATTAGCATGGTTGCATGAACAATGCATCTTGTATCGGGGTATTATACCTGAAAACATATTGTTGAAGAGACGGCCAACTGGAGTAAAAATTTCTGGATTTGGATTGAGTAGTAGAATGATGGATGGAGAAAATAGTGTCAAACTGTCTGCCTCCGAAGTTGCAGAGACTCTGGGATGGGACGCTCCAGAGGTGACAGAAGCTCAAAATAACAATGAGAAATTAGATAAACCGAACATTGTGAGCAGTTTTTCATTTAATATTGTTGTATTTCAATGCTTAGATTGCGTTTATGATTTCAGTCGTATTAATTATTCTTATTTTATAGACATTCGCGGCAGATGTATATTCTCTTGGGTGCATGTTCTTTTACGTTCTCACCGAGGGTCTGAACAACTTTGGGGATCTGAAAAAACTGGGAGACCTAGAGATAAAAAATGAGGATTGCGCTCATGATGTTAGGATTATGACAAGTATGGTTTGTGCAAACCCAGCTTCCAGGCCTTGTATTTCTGACGTACTTAGCTCTCCTACATTGCGATCAGAAAACACAAAATACACTGCGACTCCAATTTTGGAGCTACTTGAAAGCATGAAAATTAAAGCAGCAGTTCCAGTTCGCGTTTCCTTCATGGATAGATTTTACGATAAGTTGCGCATACCTTATGTGTTAATGGAGAAGGGCCATGGACGGTTTATAGAAAATGCAAGGAAAAATGATGTTTCGGTAACCATTTACCCAGTGCAAGTTAAATGTAACTAACGATAAGTCCTCACCCTGACTTCGAAAACACTGAATTTTAATTTTCTAGTTAGAGACTATCGAAATTACTATCTGCAATTATTGCAATATTATTTATATTGAATATATATTGCAAATGCAATGGTAATCTTGCAATATTTTGGAAATACTTGATATAGCTACGAAGTGTATGTGAGGACGCCCATGTCATGGGGTCCTTCATGAATATCAACACACTTCGTATCTCAGAGGAATCGACAGATACCTAAATTTTATTGCCAGATTCGTTTTTCTCACCCCCGATTAACATATAAGTACCATGCAAAAACACGAGCTCAACACCGAATTTTGTCGCTGGAGTAGTAAAGGTCTTCAAAGTTTGAGTCATAGATAACCCATACAACGTGACTTTATGACAGTAGTTTTGGAAACCTATACGTTAAAAGCGATGTAGAAACCGAATCGATGCCAGAAGTTTCATATCGTTGGGCCTAGTTTGGAAAAAATTGGAATTCTGATTTTGTATTATTTCGCTTACCAGCTATCATTTTTTGAAACCGTATACTTTGACGTCGTGTATAAATCAACCTAATCCAAAAACCTGTCAGCATAATTGTCTTGCCATTACAATGCAAAGAAACATTACTGTCCCTAACATGTCTAGATCAAAGTTATCTTCGGGTTTGTCGACCCTAAAATAAAACCCCTTCTTTATTGGGCACCAATTCGAAATGGGCTCACTTCAGATTTTTCTTAGAACCCGATATGGGTTCTCAGGACCCACGGGAATTCATTCAAATCCACTAGTTAAGATAACCCAATGTGGGTGAAACACGATTGTTGATCCTGGGAAAATCGAGTAGTCTATAAGTAACTAACTAATGAACTATAACTTTCTTCTAATAATGGTATTTTTTGCCAAAGTGATAACTCTCGCCGAGTTTTTTATTGGGTGTACATAATATTGGGAAAATAATTTGACAGTTTGTCTATTGCAATGTCAAAATTTTATTTTTAGATTGTACACCCAGTTCAGGCTGCCTATGATGTATCTCCTTATAGAGTTTGTGTACGCTGGGATGGTCGAAGTTCGACCGTTGAACTATCTTGTGTTGCGTATAGGAAATAAGAAAATCAAACTTCACTTCTGTAAAATATGTTATCATGTGCTTCACGTAAAATTTAATTTGTATTTGACCGTGATTAGATTACACAGCTTGAGTAGACTGAACAGAATTGAGTACAAAGCAACTTCATTTTGTTGATCTAACACTATCAGTCATGAGCCAAAATATCACGTAAATGTGAGAGATAAATTTGTGCTTTAACGCTACTTTGTAATTATAGTGGAATAAATGTTTTTAGGAAAGCTTATTTCTCTAAGGCAGCTTGCAGTTATGCTTAGTATTATTGATTTATACTTTTTGTGATGCTACTGATTTAATCATTATATTTACATGTCACTTTAAACTCCAATTGTGTAAATAAGTGAGAAGTCCCAAGACACACTTTGATACAAATCAACTAAATTCAAATTAGATTAACAACAAATTCAGAAGTAAACTGTATCCCTTGGGAGAATCGTCTGATTTTTGAGTTGAACGTCTTAACTTAGCGTTGTATGTAAAGGAATTTAAACATTTATTATGCGTATTGAAAGCAAACAAAATAAATTTAAAATTCTGGTTAATTTTTCGACTATCTGCTTAGTTTAGGACAAGATGGAGTTGTTACAGACAAAATTTGTCACCACTACTACTTCAGCAGAAATTTACTTGACAAGTAAAACTGGAGATAAATTCTTAAACTAATCTGTATTAATGCTTTACGTATAAGGTGGATCAGCTAGTATTGATGCAGATTTGATTTGCCGGCTGTTTATCTTTATTGAGTTCATGAATTAACATATTTCAAGATGTTTAGTTGCATAAAATGTATAAATTATCTCAAATATTGTCATATAGTAATAATATGATACTAGGTTATAGACTTGTAAAATCTTAATCAGTACGAGCGTGGTGAAGTTTGAGAAAAAATGCTCAAATATAAATGGGAATATTGTACATTGAATTTATTAGTTAGATATGATTTTGAACTATAAATTTTAAATCACAAGTCATTCCAGACCTTTGAAATCAGATGTAGCATTAACAGTGAAATGAGCATGTGGCATTTAAAAAAGAAAGGTTAGCTTTATACACGCAGTAAAGTTATGTAACAAATTAGCTGATTTAGACAGATATAAAATACAGGCAATGGATTTCCATTAATTAAAATCAGTTGTTGCGCTTCACAATTCCAGATAAGCATGTCACAAGAAAAACAAGGTAACAGATACAGGAGATTTCCTTTAAAAACGATAATAATTGGCAACATTCTAAAATACAGCTAGTTTCCAAAGAAGAAAGGATATTATATCTGGTATTTATACCCTACAGACAGATTTTAACTTCAATTCAAACACTAATATTCGGTTTGGTTCTACGTTCATTTATTTTAGTCGCAGAGCTATTCGGCTGAGAACTGAACATCGAAAGGCTAGAATATGATGTTTGCTTTCAATCAAAAAATTAAATAATTTTACTTTAGAATCAGTTCAACTTATTCCACTGATCGTGAATGAGTATGAATATGTGAGTTGTTTAAAATTCGATTTTATAAATACTAATATTTATTTCTAATGTTTGCAAAAGTACAGCCTTCAAAACAAATATCAATACGACAGTGCTTACGAAAAATGGTTAGTACTATGCGGAATTGCTTGCATTTATTCATACACTGTTTCTGAAAGTAGGGGGGAATAAATATAGAGTGCGTAGAGTATACGCCTCGGCATTGCGTTCATCTTGTTAATCGTTATTATTCGCAACAAAAAGGTTAGATAAGAGTATGATAAAACATGATGCAATATTCTCAACATATTACCTGGGAGTTTTTCAAATTTACTGTACAATTCATTATTTCGAAAATGAAAATAGAGGAATTATAATGTAATGAAAAGTAAAGGGTAGTAAAATGCTAGTTAAAACTATGGGTTTTAACGTTTAAGATTACTAGCATTGAATTACAAGGATCTGAGAATTCGATGATAATACTGGTTAAAAAGGGGTTGTTGGCAACGACAGTATTTTACTGCCCCAGAGTATCGAATCTTGTCAAGGAAAAAACAATAATGAGTTAAATTCTAATAGCCAAAAAAGTACCAACATCACTCATCTATACCTAGTCAAGAATTTTTATGGTATTCCTTATCTATGTAGTCAAGCCTCAACCTCTTTCTTCCTTCCGTTCATAGATATCATTACTTGATTCTCCGCTTTCCTAATTGGTAGGGTTTCTTAACCGTCCTGTTAGCTGTAGTGGTTCCAAAACGACCAATTTGTATAATCTCATGCAGTTAAAGCTACACCATCGCACAGATTTTGTTCTTTCGTCACCTCATACGAGGGTAAATTCATACAATTTACTGAACATTTGGTGATGACTGCAAACTTTAAGTTTTTTGGACAGTAATTAATGAAGGTTCAGAATGTTTTAACCAAAGTGACGTAAAAGGCTTTTGGGCTTTGACAGCAACTTTAACGTCAACTCGATTAAGGTCTAATGTTGGCAGAAAAGCGCTTTTTTCGTCGAAAAAAAGTGTCTGATTTGCTTTTTTTGCTGTTGTGGAGCTTTTTGCTGTTTTCTGGATTTCAGTAAGGACGCAAGGCCGATTCCGGATGAATTGGTGACCAGACTTTAAGGTGCTATTGGGAATTAAAACATTATAGAAAACGCAGAGGTAACATGAAAGTTAGTTTAGAAATACATAAGGAGTCTATGTATTTGCTCGAATGTAAACGGATATGGATTTCAAAGCAAAAGAAAAACTGAAATTTGGAAGTAAATT
>LJIJ01005210.1:0-12422 GCA_001718145.1 Orchesella cincta
TTAATGATTTAAACTGGTTTAAATCCATATAGAACCTCGACGATTTCTGCTCACTACATTGTGAAACGTTAAAAATAGAATTTCCATCGATTGCTATATAACCAGGTGGCAACCTGCGAGTAAGTTAAAAGAGCGTCTGTCAGCAAACATAACTTCCATCCTTAAACACCGTCGCCTCGATGTAATGCAGAAATGAAGTAACGACATTATGATACATTTGCTTCTAGCAAGAATTTCTAATCGCAATATCTCAAACTTTAAAACTTCAATTAAAACAAAGACATTTTGTCCTTTCACAGAATAAACAAAGTTTTGAGTTACTTTTTATTTTATGGCAGATCAACTGTCGTCAAAAGTCAAATCTTGCAACCAGCTAAAACTCGCTGGCTGCTTAGCGTCCACTCCACACCAAAAAATGCTAATTCTTTAGAAACAATGGTTTGCGTAACGTGTGTACAACAAAAAATCCGATTTTCACTCGGATTTTGTAGTTTTGCCTCCCATCCTTGTACTTTCTATGGTAAGTCGTTCGTTCGGGAATTTTTGTTAGTAGGGCAAATTTTCAAGATTGAGAATGTGTGTAATCACGCCTCTCTGAGCAAAAGATAACTACTCGGTCTTTTGTGTCCAACGCGTCTGTTAGCGGTACTGCCGTCTGCATTTTGTTGGAACCAGATTGCTTCCAACCCCACTACATAATTCATGCTCCCGTAATGAGATGGCGCAAAATTCATTACATGTTAAGCTTACTAATCCTAACGTAGCCGCCCACACGGCAGAGCGCAATGAATTATTGTAGTGGTTGGCATCTGGTTTCATAACAAAATGCAGACGCAGTTCCGCTACAGAACGCGTTGGAACAAAGACGGTATTTATCTTTTGCTCAGAGAGGCGTGTGTGCATTTTACTACAATATAGGGTTCAGAATTAATCTAGATTAAATATCCAGATTACGTCGCGAACCAAATTAAAAGGCTTAATCTATAATCCGTAATCTCGCGAGCCAAATTGAAAGACTTAATATATAATCTGTAATCTCGCAAGCCAAATTAAAAGGCTTAATCTCTAATCTGTAATCTCCAAGACCAAACCTTAAAGACTTAATCTGTAATCTTTAATCTGGAGAATATTTTGATTAGATTATTCTTTTAATCTGATATAATATTATATCTACCTATATTCGTTGATGCATTTACCATTTTCAGTTAAAGTTTCCAATACTTGGTTGTACAAATCGGTATGTATGTACTCAGTAGTATTCCATCAAACTCCTTGTCTGACTGCTAGTTACGAGTTTTTACGGCTTTGTTCCGGCCCAATATTTTAGAAATGAATCATCCGAACACTAAACTGGCATCTTCAGAATCAAACTTGAAGTTAAAAAATGAAAACGTACATAATAATTTTTAATAAAAGATGAAGTATTTTGCCTAAATTGGAAATTTTACTATTGATTTTTAACTTTTAAGTAGTATGTTCTAAATGCATAACTTTTTATCTCTAATTTAGTGGAGCAAAATTAAAAGTTTTATTCTGCAAATTCTAATGTAGGAGATAAAAATAAAGTTAGCTTAATCTTAAGCTGTAATCTGAAGAATCAGAAAAAATAGCGCAATCTGTAATCTTTAATCTGTAGAATCGAAAAATATGTACCTTAATCTCAATCTGTAATCTAATCTGAGGGATTCAAATTCGTTAATCTCTAATCTTCAACGCCATTTTACTTAATCTTCCAAACCCTGCTACCCTAGCTAATTCATAAACCTGTAAAGTTGAAATTCTTAGCAGGCATCTAATGACATTCTCAAAGCTCAAAATTTTTAAAAAACAGTCTGAGATCCAAAACAAAAAATAAGCAACATCCTATCAGTAAAACATAATTTAGTCAACTGTGTAAACAGAATTTGACTCGGTTATTAATGAGTTTGCATCTGACAAATGCAGATACGTAAGAATTTAAACAAAGTAAATGAACTCCTAAAAAATTGTTATTTTTGCCATGCGTTGGTGCTAGGCCGGACTTGGCGCAGAACAGGCACTGAGTAAAGAATCCACAAAATGTCGCCCCAAACAAACGGAATCGTAATATTTTATTGTGACTTGCTAATATGGAATGTGAGCTTGCTAAATTTGATCAGCTTGCGATTCTTATAGATTCTACGTCTCTACAATTACCAACCCAGTAGTTTTGCAAGCCATAATATTCTGACTTTCATATCATTCTTCACATTTTAAAAAATGTCCTGATACTTTTCCAGGTCCTTGTGAATCTAGTGAAGTTTTTCTCCAAATTACCCTTGCACCTAACGCCTTCTGCGTTGCTTTGTGCTTCAACTCCACATAATGATAGTAAAACATCGCCCTGAGTTTGAAGCTTTTCGTGACAATTTAGTAATTGCCGTGTTGAAGCATATCTCGTTTTTACAACGAAATGAGTGCTTACAGTTATTTTATTCGAGAAAACTATTCAGAAGCATTTTCATGCTGATTATAACTTGTTAATCCAATATACCTAATTTGCCTAAAAAACTTGATGAAATACAGCCTTCATCACATTGCATACCTAAAAATAGACAAAAGAAGTGTTTAATTTTACATAAAAATCAAAATACGAGAAAGCTATTGAATACAGAAATATGTTTTTAACAAATACCTTTTTCACTTACCCAAAGTTTGTCATTGTTCATCCCGAAATTTAAAAAAAATCGTGGTTATAATTATAAATTGGTGGGGAAGCCAAGGGAACCAACATACACGAATAAACTGTTTTAAAAACTTCATCACTTGATAGCTTTGGTTTAAGGATCAAACATCAGGTTGCTTTTCTGCTCTTGCGATTAAACGTTCTGATGAAGGCAGATGGCTGACGACAAATACTATAATAAAATCATACAAATACATTGTAGCGTTTGTTCTCCTGAATTCACCGAAGTAACGAGGGATAAAATGCAATATTATAAAAGAAATTGGAGCCTAGATTCCGTGTTTTTTCTTTTCTTGTACACTCAATTTCTGAAACCCATGATAATGGTGGTAAGAAACGTCAGCATAAAAAATAACTACAGAGTACATTCTCATATACCAAAGGATGCTCCGGAAAGATTCATGATGACAATCAAGAAGAAAAAACGAAAGGAAAAGCAACAGGGGAAAGTGAGATAAATGTTAAAAACTAAATTGTAGTAATAACACTGGCTCTTGAGATATTTTTGCAATGAAACTACTGCTGTTGATGATGATGATGAGTAATATTAGGGCACCAACACGTTTATATCTGTTCCACGGCTATAAAAAAATACTGAAAAGTTTTTTTGTATCACAAATATTATGGTCTCATTTTAGATACGGCTCGCTGCTATAAATTGAATGGTAAAAGTAAAGATCAGCAAAATTCCCTTTGTATTTGCTAATATTTCTTAACAAAAAGCCACTCATGGATCTTCAAAGTTGAGAAAGCCTCAGGAATTTAGTTCTGATTCATTGTTTCAAATGTTTCTGACACAAATTATTTTTATGATGAATTTTTCGGTGCTCACTACCTCTAACAGTTTTACTTTTATATGTCAAATTGCACATGAAATAGGAGACTGCAAGATGAGCAGTTGTTTCAACGAGACGACGATGAATGATAATCAATTTATATGTCAATGGTAAAGAGTAACTGACACAGAACGGATGTTGAAGTTGAGAGTAGGAAAATTGTCTTGGTAAAACTGTTATCGACTTTGGTCAACAGGAATATGCCTACATAAAATGAACCTTTCCATATCTTCTCACCCAGCTTGAGCAAGTGTAATCGAATTTAATCTGAATTCCCAGGCTTCAAAGATCGCTGCAATGACTCGTAAGTTTGTTAATGATGTGGCTGTTCATTCATTACATATCCATCAATAAAATATAATATTCCACAACTTCCTTTCCCAAGCTACTCTAGTTACTGAGGGGGAATGTAGACGTTGGGTTTCGGTGTGTTTATGAACACATCATTCACATCATCATTTCTCAACGTTTTTTATGTATATTTTTTTGGAGGTTAGAAAATAAGCATTTGTTCGAGCTAATTTTAGTGCCTTGCTACCACAATACTTAAAAGCAAATTTAGGCGGATATGATGACAAAGATTGTCTATATGAGACCAGCATCAGTACCTTTTCAAAAAAACGCGTGAAAGAAATTGCGTACTACTACTCATCCAAGATAAAATATTTTGAGTAGATTTCATTTCACGACATGTCATAATTAATAAATTGAAGATGAAATACTTTTCAACCATTAGACACAAAATTATTTTTGACACATGTTTCAGCCGTTTTCATTCATGGTGATAAAGCTTGAAAGATCATGATGCAGTTGACTAGCCTGTTGTTAACATGCTAGCAAAACCATGACTGAATAAAATATTGCTGTTGAATAAATGATACCAATGTAATTGATATTTTGCTCTCCCTCAAGTGGAATCTGTAGTTTCTTTCCATGATTGCATATGAATGCATTACACATGCCTACAAGCTTGGGGCTTGGATTTGGGTGTACAAGGGCACGAGAACAAAGATTCTCGTTTGTATGCAAGCCTTTTATACCCAACAGCACACATAGATGAAAAATAGTAATTCTTGAACACAATATCAATTTTTTGGCTGTGGGGCATTCGACTTTTTTTACATGCCACTCAGCTGTGCGTATCAAGATAAGTTTTTTAAATATTAAATATCTTCTACTAAACTTTTTAAGTGTTTAATTTCGAACACACGCCCAATTTACAATTTGATGATACTCATAATTACAAATGGTTGAGGAAGAAACAGGAAGCGACAGTGACGAAACGTGGGAGGAATCCTTCTTCTTATCATCATCCAATTTAAAAGAAATTTCATTTTGAGAAATTGCGAGGCTCCGTCCAACACGTTGATGGAAGTTTTACTCTTGGAGGAGTTTGGAGAGAGGGATAAAAGACACTTGTTGGAGACGAACTTTATGGAAATGTGATAAGCGACATTTCAGTTTCACGGGTAAAGCAATGGGAGGTAATTTTCACATAATGAAACCATTTTTCACTTTTGTTATGTTTTTTGTAAAATCAAATAATTATTATTTTTATTACAGAACGGATTCCTGTTGCTTAACAAGGAAACACAACCTACAACAAATCCTAAAGCTTAACTGGGATGGAAGCATGCTGTAACAGATTTTAAGAATGGCGATGAACACTTCAGCTGCAACTTTCACCAGTGATTCTGAGATTTTCCAAATTGAATTATGCCACGAAGTTGACGAAGTAAGTTAAAATATTTGTGCTCAAAAAATTATTTACAAATTGGGAAATATGATTCAGATAAATAAATTCGGATGCGATATTATAGTTGTAAATTCTCTAAAATGTCAACACCCATCACAAACAAAGGCCTGAAACGGACGAAAAAGGTATCAAACAGAGAAAGGCTGCGTCGCCAAGAGTGAAAATTTGCCTCAAAACAGTTTATAAACATTAACTGTTGAATAAGTGAGAGAAAGCATCAACAGTTGACTCACAAGGCTGGGAGTAAGTGGAGGAGATCCTCCTCAAGAATATTTGACATGAAAGCAAGCCAAAACAACCTGGATAAAATCTAGTATGCTACGTAAAGATTAGCATTTCAAACTATTCGACCCTTTATATAAAATGTAAATTAATTTTTAGTGTTTTGTTGTCACACGATTTTCTGACAGAGCGTCACATTTCCGGGGACCCATATGTGCATCAGGGATTGGAGACTGAGTTTCTCGTTGCGTTTTCTACGCCACAATATTGTGCTTTTATATTACCTGTTACTTAAATGGTTAGTTTAATAATACAACGTGATTCAAATAGATTCGTGGTTTCTCTAAGCGATTTCAAGTAAATGCGGAATTGTCAACTTTCACAGAATCATTGCCGATTTTTTACTAGCTAGCTTATTAGAAGTCAGAACTAGATGATTAAGAGTATAAAAGAGTAATTTTCATGAAAAGTTTTTGTTACAAAACGGCGTGCCCTGCTTAATTGTAATTGTATTTGATGATTGAACGAGGGGAATCAACATCAGTAAGTTTTTATTGGTCGTTGCGACCATCAGAATTGAAAAGTTTTAACATTTGAATAACAAGCTATAATTTACGCGTTATATTGCTATTTTTATGTGACGTGATGATAAGGAGGCTCCAGATGTAGATTATTACAGATTGAATACGGAAGTAAGTCTTTTTGCGGTTGTTGATGTTGATTGCCAAATTGAAGTTGTCATAAATGATGCAGGACTCCATATTATAAACTATGATAGTGACAAGAGACAAAGAGAGTATAAAATTTTAATTGCAATTAGTTTTGACTTTGTTAATTTTAGTTAACGATCCCGTTAATACTAAAATACGTAACTTCCACAATTTTGAGTTTTCATTAGATTAATATTTAAAATTTTAAAAAAAATTATACCAACATAAATTTTAGTTATACAACCACACTTTCGAATACAGTGAGCCAACAATCAAGAAACGTACGTAACCTAAGTTGGAAATGTTAAATATTTATTTTGAGAACGTGTTTCTAATTTCCATTCATACCTAAAATCCCGTTAATTTAGAAACATATTTAATACAAAACACAATACAGTAATAAATCTAGACAAAAACTACGTCATAAAGAGACATAGAAAATTGGTGTTGTTGATGATGATAATTATGTTAGTACGTGGAAGTGAATTGAATAATACTTGAAATATAGGTTAAAGCATCCCCTCAAAGTATAAACGAACCCAAACTCGAGGACAATACCAAAGTACTACGCGACTGTACTTAATTGATTTCAAAACTAACGTTCATATCAATATTTATGGCTACAAATTAAACATTCTTCATAATATCGCCAGTAATAAACTATTAGCAATACTTTTAATCCTCATTTTCCGTTTGCTGCATGGACAAGGAATGAACCGCGGAGTTGATATTAGTTTCAAGTTGCTTATCTCCACTCCAATCACTGTAACTGTTGACAGCACAACATTTCAACTGAAATTGCATAACTGCATAACTAAAAACATTTTTTTTTAAAAATGTATCATTACCTATTTAGTTATATTTTGCTGCAAGTAATCCAAAAACTAAACAGATTCATGGTGAGTCGGTGAGCCAGAATCATACTTTGATAGTCATTTTCCGATGAAAACCTCATCCGGTTTTTGCAGCCCATTGAACTATTAATGTTAATTCCATCAGCACATCATCATAAATCGAATCGAGTTAAAAACAATTCGTTTTAAAGGCATATAGTTGCACTTACGGGTTTCCATACCTTATTATTATCCTCTCCATGGAGCACAAATTCAACTGGACAGACTCCCGTTATCCTTGCCAATCGCCGTACCCCTGATATCGAAAAACAATAATAGTTTAAATTTACAAATGTCAATTCATTTACGTAACAAACACTTTTAAATCACTACAAATTGAAAATACCAATTGTCTACATTTTCAATGCATACGTGGGCTTTTGCCAACTAAACTTCTTCATGTTTCTTCTTCATGTTTGCGCGTAGCTTTAGTAGCTCTTGCCATGCATAATCATCATCATCAGCACCAATTTTCTAGAATGAATGAGATGATATGACATGCTCCGTTTTGAGTGATGGAATGTAAACACTGTTGCCTTTCATTTGATAGTCTAAAACAAAAATAGTAAAGTTAGGTAGGAAGTTGACTTCTATGAACTTCATTATTAATATTCAGATTAGATGAGATTCAGAATGAATTTATCTGAATAATTTCTGAGATGAATAATTTATTCAGATAGTTGGCTTCTTACCAAATTGAAATATTACGTGACCACCGAAGTTGAATTCAAAAAACGTGTTTCTTCTATCCTTCCACATTCTTTGGATGCTTGAGTTAAAAACTGAGTTCACGCTCAACTCTAATAACTTCCATCTGACGTCGGTAAATGTTGACGTCAACTTAAGTTTAAATATTACGACATCAAAGGCGTTGGTAGCTACAGCCACGATTTGATTTCTCTCGTTAGTTGCCATTTTAGATATTGTTTTAGTTTCAGGTATTCAACCTAAAAAAGTAAGAAAATCAATAATATATTAATCCTTTTCTAATTTTACCAGAATAAATAAACAAACGATGAATCTATCACAAAATTGAAACTGAGTAAACCATTTACTTACTTTCTTCTTGTCTCGCCCACCTATGTGCAATGATGATCAAAACAGATCCGCGTGTTGTGGATTGAGCCTTGCACTGGGAATTATTAGTCCACATCAACATTGATGATTTGCTATTGTATATTGAAGCGACAGTAGTAGATGTTGGAAGAGTGAAAGAAAATGAGAAAAAAACTACAGCGAGATCAAACCGTGCGGTTACCAGGATGGGGTATCGTTTTTATGGGAGGAAAATGATAACCTCACGAAAAATGAGTGAGACTGTTCTGACTGAGAATGAAGCAACGGAATCTTTCCTTATTCCCATAATTTTATAAGTGTTTTCGAATCTAATGATTAGAAAAGAGACTGAAAAATGCTTTGGCGCGTGCGAGAATTGAATTGACGTGACGTGTACACGAATGAATTAGTTACTAAAAATAGCTATTTGAGATACAAATAGACCGGAAAGAACTACAGATCCGCTCTAATGACCGGCCTGCAAATCTTATAATCTATACCCAGTAGCGCTACTTATCGTGTACCTCGAACTATAAAGATAAGCAAAATACAAGTTAGCTTATCTGGCAGATCCAAAGGCCTGTTATAGTTACAGTAACCTTTGAACCTACAACCCTAAACTCTGAAGCTCGGTATTCCCATGATTCGGGACCTCAGCACTTCAGCCACCTCAACATTCTAGCCTGACTCATTGAATGGTTATAATTATCATTTAGTTAATTATACCTTTAACTTTAACTACCACTCGAGTCCTTGCGGCAATGAGAAGACGGCGTGCGTTGAGGCGGACGGCTGCTGAATCCTCCTGAATGGTTGGAATCCTCCGGGTTGATAAGCCGGAATCCAAAATATATCCAGAAGAAACACCGGAATGTGGGTATCGGAATGGTACTAATTACAATGAGATACCCGCCATATAAATACCCGATTTATGTACAATTACTTAATAATATATTCCTGAAAACTTAATAACTAGCTTACCCGTATTCCTATTTACGATACCGATATTCCCGTAACTTAAGTAAATAATTTAGTTTGAGCAGAAGACTAAATTATTATGACCAAACAGATTGAAAAATGAACAAGAACTAAAAGTAAAAATGGAGACGACTCTCTAGATCGGTCAACGTGCCTTGAGCGTCTTTCTTCATGATTCTTTACTTTAGACATGCAAAAGATATCCCTCGACTTCATTCTCAATTTCCTTCCTGTGGGTAGGATATGGAAGCTTTGCTGTGAAGACGTGAAAGGAATCATGTCACTCCCCGCTCACGGTGTTGGTGTAAGACAGACTGTGAGAGGCTGGAATAGGGAAATATAGCCCTGCCTAATTATGCAATTCCTTGATAAGGCTCACATTCTCAGTTATTTCCTTTGCTCTCTACACTTGGCTAGCTTCTGCAGATGCGTTGTGCACTATGCACTTCTTGACCATGACTATGAAAAATGTACAAGTAGTTCGTGATGAAGGTGCCAGAAGGCACGAAGAACTAAAATTTACGGACGTTCCGTAACAATTTGATTGTGGAAAAAATCACACTCCCAGTTTTATAAATCAAAATCAAATGTTAAGATTATAATTTTCTAGCCACGTCCAAATACACTAATAAAACAATTACTCAGTTTGCCCTTCCAGCATGCAAATTATAGGAGCAATCATATTTTCGTGATATGACCTTCCGAAATAAGGAGGATCTGCGTCTTTACATATATGAAGTCTAGGAACTAAAATAGTCGCGAGGGTTTGATTTTAAATTTTCTTCACCTGTAAAAATAAACAAATTGAAATAAAATTGAAACATCTGAGCTTCCAACGTGCTTTTAATTATATATTGGCAATTATTGGCAGGTAAAAGCTCATCCCATTGTTTAAGTTGAAAGCTACAAAAATTTAAATATTTTGAAATGCCTGACATTAAATGCTGAATCTCAATATTTAGATTATTGCTAGTTAACAAAATGCAAACGGAAAGAGCCTGTTAACAGGGTATTCCCGATTCCTATGCTTAGTTCAAAACTATCGATGTTAGGCTACTCAAGTATTTCAGTTTTAGGCCTTAGTCACATTAATACCGGCGAAAAATCGACCAAAAACTAGAAAAAATTTCTGAATGTCTTGTTTTTACAATATGCCAAAGTGTGCTCGAATAAATCGTAAGCACATTATCAACTTCCAAGTATGATTTTTTTAATAGCGAATTTTCCTGGCACATTGCTGACATTTTTAAAAAACCTTGCAGTTCTGGTAAAAGTCCAAGTGATTCATCCATGTAAAAAAGGTAGGATTTTAATATTTGACGGATATTGTATGATATGTATACGGATTTTTTCGAAGCAAACAAAAAAAGTTATAACTTTTAACTGAGAAAAAAAGCTTTGTTTTGCATGAACATAACATTGGCATTCGATTTCAAATAATGTTGCCTACAAAAACAATTTTAAAATAAAAATCGATTCAACACATTTTTGTACCAAAACCAATACTAAAATCTTTTTTAGTCCCTGGTAAGCAAGGCTACGTGGTCGGTGAAAAAAACACTCTGATGATTTTCGGTTTCCAACATGGCTACAGATTTAACTTTGAAAGCGATGGAAATTCATAAATATGCTTTTGGATATATGTATTGTGCACCGTGTCATATCGATTGCAAAAACTCAAGTATTGACTGTCGACAAATTAGGTTGGGAAGCACAGATCATGGTTAACGGCACACGTTGCCGTCATGTTATTTGCAATGATGGCAGTGTACGCGCGTATTCCGGGAAGCTTACTTTCCCAATGGATCTACATCAATAATTCAAACCGCCATATACATTGGGAATACTAGCTGCTGACCTTTTGTGCCTTGGTTTGAGTATAATCATAAACCCATTAAATGGAACCGTTTATTCCGAACTGTATAACGTAGCTGAAAAGATGCAGAAAGGTAAAAAGCCATCATATTCTAAAAATGCATAAATAAAGTCTAATGGTCAGATTTGAAAACTTTTAGAATTCCAAACACTGCAACAAAGCGACAGCTGGATATAATGGGATGGACAATGTGTACAATTGAAAGTTTCGCAGGCATCAGTCCTCCCTTTACTACACTATTAGGCGTGCTGTTCAATCTGGACCAAATGACTACATTTTTGAAACGCATTTTTCTGCCAGATCCAAAGGAACGAGAAGTAGTTCAACATATTCATACTTCCATTTCTATTTAGATTGTTGTTTTATAGGCTTCATAATATTCGAGGGAGTACGCCACATTCGGCTTGGTTTTGGGAATTTCTGCAGTTCAGCTCCAGACGGTTGCGAATTTTGCTTAGAGTTCTGATTAAAGTAGGCAAGGGACCCAATAAATATTACAACCAGCTCCGAATATTGGACACCATTCTGGAGAAAACAGAAGGTCGTGTGACGGGACTTTTTTGGTAGTCGGACACGTTGCTACTGTTTTTTACTCTGGATCTCAATTAATGGCTACACGGAGGAGATATCGCTGTTTGTTTATTTGCTATTTCCTACCCTGGCAGTTACTACAATTGCTTTATCATTTATACTAATTGTGGAGTCCGTGGCAATTTTTGAACTGTCTAAAGAGTTGGTAGGCAAGTGGAAAATGGTTACATTTCCAAGACAAAGGGAACCAACACCTATTTTGTTAACTATAAACAAGAAAATCCGAAGACAAGGACTAGCACAACGACCTATTGCAATGTCTGTGGGTTCACTTATTGTTGTGAGGAAAGGATTTCAAATCCAGTATTTGAGCCTTTCTTCTGATAATCTTACAAATTCATTGTTGCTTTATAGAGTTTAGTCTATCCATTGAATCACCAACGTAATATAGTTAAACAATTTCATATTTTTATAGACGGGTTTACCATGTTTAACCTTGTTTCAAAATATATATTTTAGTATTACACTATTACATTGCAATAATTAAATAAATTTTCATGCATTTACTGTCAATATTCATTCATTTTACACACATAAAAAAATTCGCCGTTGTTCGCACACGGTTTCCGTTTAAATAAATATCGACCGTGGTCAGCAGACATTATTGAATACCAAAGAATACACATCAAATTTCATCAGAAGGATGCGATCACACTTTCATAATTCGCCACCACATACGATTAACATAGACAACGATTTTAAAATCATGTAAAACCTAGATTCACGTCAAGTGTAGTACTACATAGTATCATGTCCTTTGCAAATTTAATTTTAATTTGTGCTACAAAAACTAGAAATCA
>LJIJ01005211.1:0-12421 GCA_001718145.1 Orchesella cincta
AACATTCCCGAAAAAGCCGATAAGACTATTTTTGGACTCCAAAATGTACCATTTTAAGCTATCCTCTCAAAGTTCACGCTGAATCGCCATTTTAGCCCTTCTTCCACAGTATCTTTTCTGCACGCAAAGCAAAATCGTAGTCCCCCCAGTTCTGAGATACCGATCTATCAAATAAAGTTCTTGGGAACATTTTGCTTAAAAAATTATAGAAATACACCTGCGCAAACTCAAACGGCAAAGGTTTCAATATAGCCAAACTGTTTAAGCAAAATTCAAAAACCGTCCATTTCGAATGTTCATGCTGGTATTTTGCTTTAAAATATTAGTACATGACGTTTTAACAATGTTAGGAACAATTTCAGGAATCATGCATGCCTTACAGCTGAAATTGAGGAACCTAAAAAATTGATAGAGTCGAGATTTCAAAACTTAAATGTTGTGCATGTAGAGTTTGCGCAGGTGTATTTCTACAATTTATAGATGAAAATGCTCACAACACTCTCATTTGATCAAATATTTTCACACAACAGGGGGGAACCAGATATTACAGAAGTTATGACAAAGATACTGCGGTAAAACTACTAAAATTGGGGTCCCGGGCATGCTTTATATAAATAGTTAACAATTGGTACATTTTGGACATCCGAAAGTAATCTTATTGAATTCTTCACAATTTTTTACCCTAGAACAACTGAATTTTGATCATATATGGGCACGTTGAAAATTTGTCTCCAAAATGTATTTCGAGAATAAGTAGCCATCATGCATCATAGTGCACTGTAGAAAAGCCTTTTAATTGTGGGAAGTGTGGCAAGAGGTTTGAAAGAATATCTACAGATACACGAAGTTGGAGACAAATCATTTAAATGTCCGTTTTGCAGCAGTTCATTCAGATTTCAGCAGGATCTGTTTAGCCACATAACAACACACACTAGGGAAAAGCCATTTAAATTTAACTTATATGGGAAAGACTTCGCAAGTGGAACGAATTCGGGAACACATTTTAGAACCCACACAGGAGAAAACCCTTTCAAATGCTCCGTTTGTGGCAGAGCATTTGCTACAAGCAGTCATTTGGCAGTTCACTTCAGAGTTCACACTACAGAAAGGCCTTTCAAATGTTCCATTTGTTGCAGGGCATTTAGTCAAAAACCTAATTTGATGATTCACTTCAGAGTTCATACCGGAGAGAAGCCTTTCAAATGCAATGTTTGCTGTCGAGCCTTTAGCCAAAAACACACTCTCATAGCGCATTTTAAAATTCACACGAACGTTCAGATGTAAGGTTTGTGATAAGACATTCACCCAGCAATCTAATCCTGGAGTTCATATTAGAATTTACACTGGGGAGAAACCATTGAAATACCATGGTTGCGGAAAAGCATTTCGTAATAACCTAATAAAATGTCACCTCAAGACACACAGGGGATTGGGAAGTAGCAACTCGAATTGATTTGTAAGGTAATTTATTCAGGAGTTTGTATGGTAACAGAACCAGACGTCCACTTATGTTATAGATGTTTGCAGTGAAATTGCTATTGTGACATTGTTTCGTCAACAATTTGGAAAATTGTATGTTAGAAATTTGTTAGTGATTTGTATTTAAAGTGAGTACTCACTAAACACATGTGTGTTTGAATGAAATTATGTATAGGTTAATGTGTTTGAATTATTGATAATAAATACTCTTTCTTTGCATAATAACAATGTTACGTTATATATTTGCGCTAATTTTTAACTTTAATTTTAAATACTACGCGTGTAATTACTTGAAGCTAGTTTGAGCTGTATTCGAAGTTTGAAATAAATGCTACGCAATCAATTTCAATTTTCAGTAAATCTGGTTCATTCATAAGACGTTTCAACCTCATTGATGTGAATTCTTTCCTTAGTCCGTTCTCATTAGGGTCAATCTGGAGCGTCAGAACAGCATAAACAAGTTCCGAATCGTGCTATGGTATGTTATGATTAGTAAAATGGATGTTATTGTAAATGTGCAAAATTTGTTGTGAAATTTTCCTCACATGTGTTAATTTAATTTGTAAAAGTCTGCTTATTTTATGGTAACGTTGATGTTTATTTTAATATCATTACTGAAAACAGTACAATTCAAGATTGTAGGAAAATTATAGTACAGATTCATAGTTAGTTTTTGGTCGACACTTTGGGCGTCGTCGTTTTCTGATTTGACGTGCCACTGCATAATTATCAGTTTCAAATTAAGTCATTTGAATTTATATCCCATTTGCAGAAACAACTGACAATTTAATTTTAAGTTTCACTTTGTGACCATCTATTTCATCAAAAGCCTGCAAGTTTCAGCCACATCCGCTTCAATTCACATGGGCAGGCTTTCCATTAGTATCTTGCTCCTGTTCAGTTCATACAGAAGCCAAACCGTCCATGCGGAAAGAATGTTCAGTTGCTAGAATGTTAAAACCCACAAAATGTTGATAATGTTTCAAAGCTAAAAAATATTGGCATTTAAAACAAAGGAAATGTATTTGATGGTTAAGCTTTTGTTGAATAGGATTGATCTGTTTACAATACATGCATAGTTCAGTCAAAAACTTTAAAATAATGAACTGTTCTGTGTATTGCAGTAATAAATATTTCATGAACTGCGACATTTGAAGCCGTTAAGCTCATCTGGTAACCCGTCACTCGATCATACACTTTTTGAGTCGTGGAAGCGGGTTGTAACTATGAGTCGTGGTACGTTTTGAATAGTTCCGCCTCAGATGCATAAATTCTTTTCAAAGTAGAATAATAACGAAATTGTTTAGAAATGTATAAACCTTGTTCCCATTCAGATGTTTACGAAACTCTACAAACTGGGGTTTAGTAACATACTTATCACCTTTACGTTCGTCGTTAATAGCAATGTTTATTTAAATCCATTCTCCTTGCCATCTGGGTTTTGTTACAAAATTGCTTGCATTTAAATTATGCTAGCAGCCGTCAAGAGAAACACGGCAACATTGCACGGGCTTCCTTACCCATCAGTAACTCTTTGACGGAGTAATAAATCTCCCAGAAGTAAAAGTCAGCTTTTCGAAACTCCATTACATATATTTAAGAGAATCTTTTCGAATCTACTCCAAATTTGTAATAAGCTACATGTGTTCCTTAAAGTAATCATATCTTGAAGTACGTATTCAACAGTGTTAGTTTCAAAAATTATAAGGAAAGCGATGCACAAGCCAAAACCAGGCATTTTTTGGACTCTTTTCGGTATTTAATTCTACAGTTTTCTTCCTATCAAACTAACAGTTTAACAATTAGTTATAGTTTTTAGAATACAAGTGTTCCTTTTCCTTAATACTGAAAATTTTAAGAATCATGTCAATTACTGTTGACTGAATACTACTGGGAACTGGACAGAAACCACTTGTTGTCTACTACACAAAACGATTTAGGCGTCTTCCTAGATATCACGTTTCTCTCGTGGAAATGAGAATGCATCCTCTACAGGCACTCCAGTATGGAACTCCAGTATGGCACTACTTTCATGTGGTGTGTGTAATTCACTCATGAAATATACTCTTATACTCTCATGAAAAATACTTTTTGAATGGGTGCATAAATTATTGTGTAAACTTCAGGTAAGTTTAAAAACAAGAAGCTTTTTTGCATGAAGATTGGAAGAGAACAAGCTCTATTTATGTTTTACAGCTCAGAATTTTGATCGATTTGATTTGGAGGAAATACAACAAGTAACGTTGTATGTGAATATATCAGAGAAAATCCGTTCAAGTAATTACATGATCATGCTTAAGAAAGTTAACCCCGTCTTTGCTTCAACTCTCCTTCATTTTTACAACTCTAAAACTGAATAGTCATGGCAGAATTACCAAAAATAATTACGCGACTTCAGAAACCTATAACATGTTGTTGTTGTTCTTTATCTTCATTTCCTTCTGATTAACACTTGTTTATAGCAGCTTGAAAGGCAAAGAAGCATGTACTTTTTTATGCTACAATATCTTATAATGTATTCAGATTGAAGCAGTGCCAAACAAAGTGATTGCATACTAAACCATGGAGATTCTGTTATTATTTGTACCTAATGAAACTCTAACCTACTTCCTTGAGGATTAAAGTTTAAAACTCATATTTATACTTTGTTGTGTAAAATTTAAAAATGGAAAATCTTTTTAACATTTCGTGTAACCACATTTATTTGATAGAAACAAAAATGAAAAATTTGCACAGCCAAAAACAAGAAGAAGTGGAGAGGCAGCAATACACTTGAATGGAAACTGCCGAAAGGTGCATATATCTAAAAGTCACGTAGGTCCACTCATAGGTACCTTCTTTGAACCATAGTATACATTCATGTTTATTCAGAACATTTTTTAGTTTGCAGACTATACATGTAATGTAGGTAGTACCTCTACTCTGGTTCTCTAGCTGCAAAGTTCCATAAACTTCTCGAACACAGCCTCAAAGGTAACCATATTTGTTCCTCCATGAATGCTTTAGAGGATTGCATATTTCCGGATTACACATGTAACCTACATGAACATTTACATCTTTCTCTTGCTTACGAAATAAGTTCTAAAAGAAATTCTATAAGTTCGTAGCCAGTCTGAAAATAACCTAGTAACTTACATTCCAACCTTTTAACACAAACCACACAAACAATGTAAAAACACAAACGACCCTTGGTTTCAAGCACTCAAAACTTTCATGTACTTGTGTAGTTCCAACAGTGTTCAGCTAACACTACGACGTGTCAGTTTTCATCGACATCTCTCTGTGACAGTCCAATTTTCACAAAATTTATAACGTTTCCTAACACAAGTGTGTACACAGGATTTAAATAATTCAAAGTGCTACTGAAGTTCGTTCATACACCTGCAACAAACGTTAATAAAATAAGTTAAGAGTTCTAAAAGGCAGACAAAAAAACCATTGACTGAAGGCTTTGTAAGTATCAAGTTTTGAGCCACCGTAATCTATAGTCCCATGTACTTGCAATAATAGTCAACTTTGTTAAAATAGCAAGTATATAAGAAAGGTACAATATAATTGCATTCCACTGATCACTGACTATAATTTGTCCAAACATAATACACATAGGTTACTGACCTTTAACTTTTAAAATTTCAGAAGCACCGGAAGTATAAACCCGGATATCGAGCCACAAAAAGAAATCTGGATATGACGAACGACAACCAGTTCAAATGTATATTTTGTCCCAAAAAATATACACACCATTCGCGATTGATGAGCCATCTTCTTGTACACGTAAAAGAAAAGCCTTTTTCCTGTTCCATTTGTGGGAGGGCGTTTGGACAAAAAGAGTATCTGACTCGTCACTTAAAAGTCCATACTGTAGAAAAGCCTTTTAATTGCGGGAAGTGTGGCAAGATGTTTCGGCGTAAAGATAACTTAAAAGTGCATTTTAAGATACACGAAACAGGAGGAAAATCATTTAAATGTCTCTTCTGCAGCAGTTCATTCAGAACTCAGCATGATTTGTTTAGTCACATTACAACACACATTGGGGAAAAATCATTTAAATGCAGCTTATGTGAGAAAGATTTCGCAAGAGGAACGGATTTGGGAATACATATTCGAACCCACACCGGAGAAAAACCGTTCAAATGCTCCGTTTGTGGCAGGCATTCATCGGAAGTTTAGAAGATCACTTCAGATACTCACACTGGAGAAAAGCCTTTTAAATGCAATGTATGCGGTCGAGCTTTTAACCAAGGTCAAATCTTATAAACTCATTTAAGGATTCACGCGGACGAAAGATGTTTTCAAATGTAATGTTTTTGTAACAAAGCGTTTAACCATAAGTCGAATCTCAATACCCATCTCAAATGTCATACTGGGGAGAAACCTTTCAAATGCTCCGTTTGTGGCAAGGCATTCAGTAGAAATAGTTATTTGACAGATCACGTTAAGGCTCACACTGGAGAGAGACCTTTCAAATGTAATGTTTGTGACAGAACATTTTGGCAAAAATGCAATCTTATGTCCCATTTCCGATGTCACACTGGAGAGAAACCTTTCAAGTGCATTGTTTGTGAAAAAGTATTTCGTACGAACGAGCATTTGACAGTTCATTTTAGAACTCACACGGGAGAAAAGCCTTTCAAATGCAATGTTTGCGGTCAAACGTTTAGCCAAAGACAGAATTTAAACCGTCATTCAAAAACTCACACATAGGATCTGTCCTTAAAAATGCAATATTTGAAAGAAAACTTTTCGCACTTGACAGTTCATTTCAGAAATCAAACGGGAGAAAGCGTTTTTCTTTAGCACGAACTTGTCAGATCATTTTGAAACTCACGGGAAAATCAGAGTCTGACCATTTGATCTTAATATTTCAATCGAGTCGTTGATCACATGTGTGTGTGAGTAGAGGAACAAAAACGTTACTGTTGAATGTTCCCAGTAAATTTGTTCTTGGTACATCGTGTTTTCAAGTAATGTAATTTTTATGCTAGATACTTGATAGTTAAATGTATATGGAACGAGAAATCAAGGTTTCTTTGAGGTGTGTTTGGTTGTAAATATATTAGATTAAGAATAAATTGAAAGTCTTCTCATTTATATAAACTAACATTATGACGTTATTTATTTACCTCCTTGCTTAACGTTAACTAAAAATTAAATATGTAAGTAAGTATGTAAGTACGTAAGGAATTTTGAACGTCAACTGATGTTTGAAGTAAATTTACAAAATTTTGTAAAATCAAATTAAAATTGTGCAAGCATTTGGAACAAAATACGTTTCATGGACTATTGCCACTCTTTAGCAGCTTGGCAGATTTACCGTATCAAATTTGCAGTTTGTAAACCCGCCTATTGATACCAGAATTTTTTTAATACGTTCAGAGAATTGTATTTTTGTTAGATGAAAAGCGATAAACAAACACATGTATTTTGAATAAAAAACTGAAAATAATGCTTCAATATTAAATATGATATTCTTTCAAAATTATCTCTAAAACAATATATTAACGTATACAAATTTGCAAGTAAAATATAATGTATATCTTGAATTTCACAATACGCTGACGAGCTTCCCAACGTGACTCAATTGCTGCTGTGCTTCGTACTCGAATGTTTTCCGATGCTTCGGGCAATTCTTTTTGTTTGTAAACATATAAAGGCATTGCCTTTACTCACATTCTTCTTAAGCTTTCAAAGAAAATACCAAACACACACCCCACACGCAACATACAAATTCCAGGCTCAAATCATCAAAGAGCACCGGTACCTTCGTAGCTTTACCTGCACTATGTAACGATTCAGTTTTGTCTGACCATCATTACCGACAAAGCAAGTCTAAAAACATTTCGACGGTTCTAAAACATGTGAAAAATAATTCAATATAATATTAGAATTTGGTTCTTAAGCTTCAACAAGCATTGATAACGTCAACCAAAACTTCTTAAAGCAGACACAAATGAAATTAACTAAATTTTCCGTACAAAACAAGCAACAGAAATCAGAAGTGCCGTGAAGAGTATTTTAAATAAATTAAACAACTCTAATAAAACAATAACTAGGTAAGGTGTGAGCAAATAACTTGATTCTCCTTTCAGTTAATAATATTTTAATAGGTGCAAATAACATTCGTTGTTTACTGTTATCATTTATAATTTTCAGAAGCTTTGAAAAATCCTGAAATGCAATGAACAATCGGAGAGTTTATAACGACACCCAGTTCAAATGCGTATTTTGTAAAATCCTGAGCCATGATTCATCCTTTGGTTTTCTAAAAAACCATAAAACTTCAGTTTTGATTATTGAGGTGTCGGATTACTTTCTTGTAGCTCGTGAAATTCAATTTTACCGTTTTTATAATTAAATTTTTCTTTTCGCAAGCAGTAATATCAAACAATTAAAGACTGAGACGAATGTATACAATAATATTTTCAATGGACCATTTAAATTCGCACTATGCTTTCATTGGTTTGAAGTTTGGTCAGTTTTTCAAGGCAAAGAACATAACTGAGTAAGTCTGTAATCTCTGTAAACAGCCAACAAAAAACTGTCACATAAATTTAGCTTCGAATGTGAAAACCTGCCGCAATATGACCGGAAAGAACTAATCAAGGCCTAAATAAAGTGTGTTTTCATACATTTGTTCAGGCAAAACGTCACATTTTATTACGGTTTCGTGTATAAATGTTCTTACACGTAGAATACTCCATTGTAGCATAATATACCGTTTGAAATATGCTCTTTCTTTTTTTGCTTTGAGTACTCTTTCCTGGAAAGCATATCGTGCAGGGATTTTTTTAGGAATCAAAAGCTGGAGCTACACTTGGTTTTCTGGGTACAATATTTCCGGTTTAAATAGCTTCGTTGTGCAGGATCAAGCAACTTGAGTAAAACTCAACAGTTCAAAAATCTATCTGGCATTTATTCACATTAGCACTTTTTGTCAAGTTTAGGTACTCTCATTTTATAACATGGATAGGTTATTATCTCGGGGGAGAGTGTGCCGGTATATTTATTATCTTTTGGTTACATTTATTTAGGTTTATTTTCAACAGTTATTGCTTATGACAATTGCGTCTCAGTAGGCCAATTCAGCGGCCCTGTAGCTAAATTCGCTACCTTTTAAATTTAGAGGATATGTGAACTTTCAAAAAAAAAATTGAAACTATGCTAAGTTATTTGAACTCTTTTATAGACGAGGTGTCAAAGTATTGGCCCGAAACTCCTTCAACCACATGAAACAGGTAGTATTCTGCTGGCGTTTCCTTACTTTCTTTTAAAGGCAGAAAAATATAGCTGCCGAGCAGCTAAATTTGCCTAACTGATCGCAACTCTATGATGGAAAAGCATTCATAATGTAAGCCTTAAACCACTACAGAAACTCCAAATGTAAAAATAATGACAGTGTATAGGCGTCAAATACTGTGGTATTTGGTTATATTAGTATGCCTATTCATCACGTCTAAATGCCCTGCACGATATATGTCAATTTTTCTGAAAAACATATCAAATATAAATGTTGTGGTGTTAAAAAAGCATTAACTAATGCGGATCACAGTTTTATTACGCTGATATTAAACACGACTTAAGTAGCTTTCCTGGTTCAAATCAAACCAACAATGAATAATTTGGTAAACATTGAAATTATTGATATGCAGCTACTGATGGTATTGGTATATATAAGTAGAAATAACTGCGCAGAAAACCACTGCTAACGTGGCTACCTTGGGCAAACGAAAATTATTAAATATTACCTTCTAGCATCATACAAAAGTTTTGATATGTGGTAAAAGCCTACTTAAATATAGCAAATGAGATTTGCATGAACTGATAAAAGAGCAAGCAAACTCAAAAAAGTCACCAGTTTGCTGCAATCTCACTATCAGAATTTGTGGGAAGAAACTATTTAACAAACGCTCACTTTCCTAGGAACAACAATGCTCCTCAGCGAAACTTTAGTCAACTACGTTATTGTTCATCTAAAGATTATCCAATTTCAAGGCACTTGTCCTTTGGCCCTTTCCTCCAAAAAAAAGTTCCAAGTTTGTAGTAAGGAAAAGCTAAAATGGGAGTTTGTGAAAGTCAGTCTGTATACTTTATTTTGTGTCGCATCATGGGTGCAACTATACCATTCCAAACGGATTGAGCCAACTGCTATCCTCCTACAAAGCCTCTCATTTGCACTCACAGCTACAATCTTTTGCATATCTAAATGGACAGTATTTTTAAGACGGGAAGCCTACGTGGCGTTTCTCAACCAATCTCTTCTATTTGAAAAACAGCAGCGTCTTGTGGAGACATGGAAAACCAATGGGTTTGAAGCTCAACTCATTAAATGCTCTATCATATCTGGAATTGTTTTAACCCTAACCGTTATGAATTTATATGCCATAGTTCGATGGCAGACTCCCTGCAATTCAGCTACAATTGGATACTTCATAATTCCGGAGTGCGATGTACCTGCTTTTCATGAATGTTGGAAATTTTCATCAATGGGAAAGCTGTTTTGTTTGTGTTTACTTTCATGGTGGCTGCAAGTGGACGGAGTAGGAAGCTTTTCCTTTGCAATGACCAATTCATTGATGCTAGTATATTGTTTGCGTCGTTATGTGCAGCATTTGGTTCACAGTTTGAATACAAATCCTGAAAGAGCTGTTTCGCATATTTATTGCTACAAGCAAATTCGAATTCTGAGCCGCTACTACAATCTGGTTCACCAAGATGTTCTTGTTGGTGTCCAACTAGTAGGGATTATAACCGCACAAATATTGTGCTTGTACCTTTTGATTGCTCTCGGATCAAAAATATCGGCTTCGGAGCTTCTTCTGTATGGAACTGGAGTTCAGAACACGGTTATCTACCTCTTGCTTTACACAACTCTCATGGGAATGCTGAACTCTAGCTCCGAATCTTTCCGGGACGCTTTCCAAGAGAAAAGTGTTGCCATTGAGAACAACGGAAGACGTCGAAAATGGCTGAAGAGAAGCTTGATGGCATTGCCCCCACTCAAATGCTACGTGGGCTACTCAAATTTTGTGGATATTCTTACTCCTTTGGTGATGCAAAGTTTCTGTATAGATAAAACCGTTAGTTTGCTAATGATGCGATAAATGGAACTGTATGCTGAATCTTCTTAAAATTGTTAGAGTGAAATGCCAACTTTATTCAAATTTGGGTGGAATAAAGATAGTCAAAGAATTACAAAGTTTGCAGACCGGTTTTTGTAATTTGTTAGCAGTTGACGTCATTATAATTTCTATCTATCTAGATGCACGATGCAATGGTTCTGTGAACTTTTTTTTGAACAGAATTCACACATCCGCACCTGTATATTCGTCACCTGCATACCACTTATCCGGAACATTTTCTACAAAACTAGGGACAACGAAATACTTTTAACAAACTTATTGCATCTTACAATGTTCATCAAATTTGTAAACGCATTTGTATAAAATATTAAACGTAAACTTATATTTACTTTATAACCACTTTAAAAAGAAGCTTAATTGTCAATAAACATTCTAGCAATAAAACATAATACCAATTACAATGTATTTACGTGTTTTCAAAACCATTTTCTGGTTAGACCGTAGCCAGCTTTGAGCAATGATGGAAATGGTTTGTTTCAAATTAGTTTTAGTCTCATTCAGAGTAACTTCTAATTAAATAATTAAAATGGGGCATTCGGATATCGTTGTTTGCAACAAGTTGTGCTTATTTCTTATATTAATATAAATGTAATGTATATTTTAAAAATTCGAGTTCCGTATACTATGTATTTAAAACACTAGGTTTATTTGCTCGGATATTATAACAATAAAACACATGCAACGCACATTTATATGAATGTTTAATCCTCTCACTACCTCACTTGAACTCTGTTAAATAAAAAGAGGCCTCAGTCATAGTTACAATAAAATCTTTCCATGATACTTAACTTGCTGTAATTCGTTTAAAATACGAAACGCAATGGCGTTATTTCTATCAATGTTTCCAAAACACACTAGAGATTCTGTCCTTCTTGAGTGTCAAATGTAACTACAAAATTCAATAAGGAAAGAATTACAAATTGGAACAGTCGTCACCCTAAATAAAATTTTGAGGTTTCAAAAGCACGTGTAGTTCCAATATAAGAATGTACCTAAAAATATAAAACCACGGCCAACCGTGAAAAATTCCTTAATGGGTGTCAATGAGGTTTACAGTTAACGATTGCATTATGGGTAAAATGAAAAATGGACAAAAATCGTTTTTACTTATTAGGCAAAAGAAAGCAGAATTTACTCCTAGAATTTATGAATAAAATTCAAGGTGCTTTCACACTCACTTAAACGTGCCACAAAATGGCAACATTTCTCAGCTTTGCTGTGGACGGCGTCGGATTTCTCACAAGATTTTACATTAGAAACATATTCTTTCAAAGAAATGTGAAAGATTTGCAAAACCATTTCCATTCATGCCTATGGCTGAGCGTGACTCAATTTACGACATTATGCTTTGTAGGAAAGGCAAGCGCACAAAAAATCATCCTCTTCTCCAGCTTGGTGCCCCATACTTTATATTTATTATATTCATTTCCTTGCGATGGAATTTTGACTGTAGCTTTATAAACAAATGCATATGAATTTTTTTTACTGTATAGTGCTTTCAGATTTACCATAGCCAGGCATAATGCTTGCGTACAAAATAATTGGGAAATTAGTGTTACCTTTCTCTATTAAAACAACGGATCCGGATTGGAAACTAGGCGGTCGCAGTTAGACAACGGTGCTAATGTCACCTACCTAGACGTAACCTACTCTCACCTACCATGTAACCTACCAACTTTAAATTATTTAAATAACCAATTATAACCAAACCATTAGGTTCAAATGTGTTTAAATGTATTGGCTTGGTTATAATTGGTTATTTGAACTGATTAAAAAGTTGGTAGGTGACATACAAGTAGGTT
>LJIJ01005212.1:0-12420 GCA_001718145.1 Orchesella cincta
GGATTTCATTTTTCCGCCTATTTTGATTACTCGCCCACCATCAACTGTGCGGGGCACCTATTCTCCGAAGTAGGTTTCACACATATTTACAAAAATACGTTAGAATATCTAAATATTTTATTGCAATTTTGAATGTTTTGAATAGGTCATGTTTGTGAGACGGATGAAACAGAAACAAAAAAACATCCAAGTGCTGTAAGAGATTAGCAGTTCAAGACTCACTGGAGAGTGGAGCAGGATCTGTCAAAATGTTTGAAGTAGACGGTTGAAGTAGTAAACGTTACAAACCATTATATTTAGAGTTCATTGAGTCTCAGAATGTAATGTTTGTTTCAATTTTGCAACAACGAATTCCAATGAGACGTTCATGTATTTAATTTAAGTTGTAACATCAACATTTGACAACCTTTCATCATTGTTTTGAAAACTAGCATTTAACGCCAAAGTTTTATTTTTTGAAGAAGCTGGAAGCACTTCTGGTTTTTCAAAAGTGGGTTTCCCAAAGTCAAATTGTTCCAAGCCCTAAAAAGGCTTCGCTATTAAACTAATCCCATGGTCTCTCATGTGGTTTATTGAAATTGCTCAATATGTTAAGATGAGATTTTACAAAGCATTGTTTAAAACAGGATGCATTTGTTTTTCGTAATAACTACCTTCCATTGCCCAATCTATTAGGCAATACAATTTCCGTATTTTCCACTCCTTTTATTACTTGCTTAGCATTTGATTCCATATACATAATTTGTAATACTTTGAAGTTATGAAAATGTGGTTGCCGTAACAATTCCTGCTACTTTCAAGAGCAAATACATTTCGTGTTTCACAACAAAACCTTCGTTAAATTTTCCTGTCGCAACAAAACAATCACCGCTCAATATAATTAAAGGTTTAAAATTAGACAATTTTAATACTGTTGTTCACTGCTGTGATGAGCAGCTGCAGATCCACTAACCCCTTCAAATTTAAACGGTTTTGATTGTTTGCACAGTTTTGGTTACTGGAAATGAGTCGTTCAAGGTGTTTTGGTGGACAAATGGGAAGTCACTTAACGACGAATCCAACATCTTCACTTTCCGAAACTCCAAATGGTTGCAACCTCGTTGATCTATGCTCATTTTGCCACCTGCATCAGGTTGATACTGCTGACAACAATATGAAAAAACGGGAGCCAATGACTGCTTTGCTTGAGATTATCGCATTGCGACTGAATCAAGTTCCTGACGAGGTTCCACATTCTGAAGAATACTTGAAAGATGGTGGAAGTTTTTTTGGGGTGTAAGGAACAAATCACCAGTTACTGGAAGAAGAAACTAGCAATAGAGCAGCTCACACTTGAAATGGCCGAGGATTTGGAAAACATCCAGCGCACAATTGCTCACGGTTTCAACGTAGCTCGCGTGGATTATCTAGAAGCTTAACTTTGCGAGAGCCAATCTTTGAAAGTAAGGTTTGCCACAGAGTTTTAAAAGCAGTTATCATTTAAATTATTTTATTGTATTTATGGATGTTTTGATAGGTTATCGTGACTTTCTAAAGCGCAAGCCGCGAAGTGCAATCTCTAAAGCTGAAACAGATTACCTGTTTCTTTTGAGAGAACATTCAATTCTCACCAGAATCAATGAAAACAGATCAAGAATCAAATGTTCCGCAAAACGTTGAGGTCACGAATTATCGGATAGGCAATTGGGTGGAGGATGTTTCACGGAATGAATTGGAGAGCATGTCGGAGAATGACAGTTGTTGTACTTCTGAGGCTGAAAATAGCGATGACAATCAACAAAAAGATAACTGCCAGATGTCAAAATTACGCAGGGTGACTGACCAACCCAGTGATGCCGTTTATAAAGAAAATCTGACAGGCCTCATCCTCTACAATGGGAGGATTAGGAGTTCATCCGAAAAAAGCTGCCAGAATGATAATTTTGAAGGTAATCTGACTGATGCTACCCCTGTTACCTCGGAAGTGGCCTGCTACATGCACAAATATTTCCAAACAAGGTTGCTTGCGAATCCCATCAAGTAGATCACTGGTTAGGTAATCTAAGGAAAAAATTCAAATCTTAAAACTGACATGGTCTGTCAAAAAAGTTTGGATATAGCTAAAGTGGCACAAAATATTTGTTTCTTTAAATACAAGTTTTACTCTATATAACAACGAGACTCGTTGTGCACAGTTAAAAAAAAATATTTAAGTTAACAATTTTATGAAAAATATAAGTAACCCACGCAGAATACGATGTAACAACAAAAGAGCAAAACTACACATATCGAGAACTGTTCAAATGTCAGTCCATTACTGTAATATTCTGTCTTTTAATTTCCGTATTTTTTCATGAATAAAGACTCAAGTTCCATATTTAAACGGGTTGCTAAATTTATTTATTTGCTAACGAATATATTTTCAAATGTCAATCTAGTTGCTTTAACATTTATGTGCCACTTATCCATTTCCAAATAAATATAACAGTCTTCGTGCTGGAAGTTGCAAATTTAAATGTCAAGCTCCGTTTTTGTGTTGAAGTTTTTGGAGCGAATGAATGTAAATATTGTGTAAACGCTACGAACTTTTGAATGTTATAATGAATGTATCTCTAATTGTAAACGAGGGCTGTCATTATTTCATTTCAGCCCATCAAAACACACATTAAATCGGCTAGTAATGGTTTATTAAAATCAATTCGTTGGAAGCACAGTTACACATAATTTGAAGTAATGTTTGATATTGCAGTAAACGAAAATACATAGCTGTTGTAATCATTTAAATTTAACAGACAAAAATTTAAAATACTTTCGCCAACTCAGAAATGAAGTTACATCTCTGTAATTTAAGCCCAGGTTATCAAATATTTCATGGCAGTTGTTGCCAAAACTAATAAATAATATGCCTAATTATATCATTTACTTCAGTTTCTAATAAGCGAATGTACAGTAACAATACTTGCGTTCACATGATACAGTGTTGCTCTAACCTTAACAATATAACTAATTACAGTATCGTAAAAATATTGGCCAGTAGATTGAAATACACTTAAATACAATTTTCTGCAGTGTGTGGAGCATACCTCAAGCATAAATGACAATAAGGCGAAGGTCCAGATTATTCCTACAACGCAGAACGTTCCTGTGAATGCGGAAAAGCTAGTTGGTACTTCCTCAGTGCATACTGGCTCCCATTTTCTTGCTAGGAACACATAGCTAAACACGCTTTCGTTACTTATTTCCAGTTGCCGGAAAATGTTTAACTCTTTTAGCAGTTTAAGCCTTTTCTATCATGGCGTAGTGGTACAAAGAATGTTCATAAAGTCCCGACTTGACAAACGCCCCCAAAAACTTTAAAAAACGAAACCCTAGTATTTGAGGAGGCTTGCGTTGTTTCCAAAATGAAATATCTGAAAAGAAAGGCACCTGCTTTGGCTTTATCTTGTGAAGGGTTTGCTTACCGAAAAATGCCTCATTCCAAAATCTTTCACAGTCTTGTCTGCACATTATACCAAACTTTGAGGCTTTGATCTGCTTAAATTCTCTGTTCCTATTGTGGACCAAATATTATAGTTTTGTGATATTTTCTAAGTTTACCCACGGATCCCGTTTGTATTTTATAATCCGCTTTGCGTTGACAGTATGCCCTTCCAAGACATTCCATAAAAATCGAACACGAGCAGTTTCATTGGTGCCACTAATAATGTACGATTTGGTTAAAATTTTTACACAGAGTTGAACCAAATAAACCGGTAAGTCATTGTTACCCGAATTTCGTACTATTTGAGTAAAAAATCATAAGATGAAAACAATGGCAGTTCGTTATCATTCAAAAGTTCCATCATACTACGTGGGTAGCTTGCTGGGCTACTTTCTTTAGTAATAAAGAATACAACGATGAATTATAAAACTGGCGCAGTGCCATAGTACAAAAATCCATGAACACACTATAGCTTTAATATACCATTGCAGATTTTCAGGACTGAATGAACCCTGCTCAATCAGAAACTTAACTTGCCACACTAGAGTTTTCCAAAATGAGTGACGGACAGTTATTTTTGCTAGTGCAAATATTGAAGCGTTTGCTACTATAATGCATATCCAAACATCACTTTGAAAGGTGTCAAAAATGCCTCAATATTTGACTTAAATAAATGCGATTTTGGGAATAATAATTTGAAATGTGTAATCAACTTGTTTTTGTCCAAATGGGTAGACTTGGTCGTACTTAAAAGCACTGTTTTGTGTGCGTGAAACGAGGCTTCTAGATAGTTTAAAGCCGGAGGAGTTAATACGTGTGTAATAACTCCGAAGCGTTTTACACGTTTCGCCAACAATTTTTGGTTTGATATTAAATGGATAAGTGTAGCAATTCGGTTGTGAGCTACCACGTCTAGCATCGCTGTGAAGTTGCTCCCAATACGATACTAGACTCCGGTATGACTCGATTGAATTTACCGAAACCGGTTCAAATGTTGCTACGTAGAACTTACTAGGAAATTTTGGCATATCTTCCGTCAATGTGTTTCTTGGTGTGTATTTACATCGTAAAGAGTAATGCCATCATTACAATAAAAACAACCGATGCTGACAGAACTGTTCTCGAAATTAACGAACAACAGAATAACTGAACTGACTCCCACAGTAACCAAAGCACTTTCAAGTTGTGTTGCGTATTCTTCAAATTTGAAAGAATTACTGCGGGAAGTTGTATTTGGCTATCAGTTGAGTACCTTGCTTGTAAAATTATATTTCAAGCTTTTGTGGTAGAAACGTAGAGTCGAAAATAAGAATTATCTCGTTTGAAGACAGTCTTTGCTGTTTTGTTACATTACTATTCAAGCTAAATAGAAGATTCAACACATCGTCCGGTTTTATATGGGTGTGCAGTTTATATTTGCGGAGCAGGGTTAAATTTAAATCGAGCTTGTTGTAATCCAGTTGAATAAACACACAGCATAGCATAACGCATAGTGCAAAAAAAGCTATTGAGTAGGAACAAATGTTTTCAAGGTGAAAATTTTTTTGCATCACCGATCAATGAACTTTTATAGTATATCGATAGACAATGTATAACTGTGCATGTGCGTGTACTCATTTACATGATTACCAGTTTGTTTGTGCTTGTATCTATTTTGTGCTTACTAATTGGACATGTCAGTTAAAGTTTTTAAAAATTGTATGACAAATTTCTATTTTTACAACAAAATTTCAAAACCGTCACGCTTGCCTTGGACCCCCTCCCTCACCTGTCACGCTCCGTAACGCTGAGATAGAACCCCCCCTCCCCCCGTACCTGCGTTACGTTTGATATGGACGACCCAAAGACGTTTGCTTATACTTTAGTTATTGAAAGACCTTTGTTCTGTTATATTCCTTTAAGTGCTATCAATGTTGTGTTTGTCAGGTTTCGATTTTTGTTCATGTTTATTGTTCATTAGAGTGTGCGTAAATAGTGTTAAATTAAATTCGAGATAGCACCTACAAATTCAGTTTAACTACATCCTCTTAAATACAACCAAAATCTTACAAAATCCTTGCATTATATTTGACCACAGATTGAAACGTTATTACTTAAATACAAGTAACGACTACTAAATACGGTTAGGTGGGGGTATAAAAAGCGCTGCTTTAAGGCAAATGGAAAAAATAATATTAGTTATGTACTCAATTTCTAGATACAGCCTACAAATCCGATTACAATAAACCAATAGTTAAAGCAAGTGATGAACAAGGGAAAGAAATACTTGCAACAAAGAAATCAATTTGCAAAAACAATTCCTCTTCTAGGTCGGACAATAAAAAATTTGTAATATTCCTTGCCACATCTTATGAATATTTTGGATATTATAGGTATTTTCATTTTTCATATTAATGATTGTTCTCCATGAGTATCAGATAAATCGATTTACACGTCTGATCCTCGTAAGTATATTATTGTTTCTTACACGGTTTCAATACAGTCAATTATTAATCACATATACTTGCAGCGATGCAAATGTACATATTTGCTTAGCAATGAATACATTTGCATTTGAATGTATCCAAGATAATGGGTTTTATTAAGTAGGACTGCAGCTTCGGTACCAAGAATAAGCATGGAATTTATTCTAACAATCCCTTACGAATTATTTGTCGGAAAAGGTTGCAGCAATTATATTAGTTGCTTGCGTTTAAACTAAAACTAGCATTTGAAGTAATGCTGCATTTCAAAAACTCTCAAGAAAGCTCAACAATTGATGAAATGTGTGAAAGTAATTATTGCTGGCTATAATCATGGGTCTAAAATATGACGTATCCGGTATCGAGGATCGTTCTCTCCATTTGCTATAGTACCCTATGTACAAGCACTTGTCAGATTTAAGTCCCATGGCTATAATTCGAAACTCAACTATTTTACTATAAGATATTACCTTCACAATATGCTACAGCATCATACACAAAACTTAACGTCATTGAAAGCAATTCATAATTTAAAATGAAAATTTATGGCGCGTTTAATAAATTTCTCGAAGGACTGCAAATGAAAAACAATTGAAACTTCTTTTATCTTAGTCTTTAGAACAATCTGTTATGGAAGATGTAAAAAAAATTTACCCAAACCACCTCAAAAACTAGAAGCAAAGTTGCAAAGCCCATCAATATTCCTGCTACCATTAATATGCCAGTTAATGCTAACATTTTGGTAGGATTCCATTTGCTATCTACGTTCTTAAATCTATCAGCAACTAATGCATAGCTAAACAAACTAGCATTGCTGATTTTCAATCTTCCCTTATTATATTGCGTCTGTAATTTTTTAAATTTGTCTAAAAGCCTGAATTCGCGAATAAATAAATCATGTAGTCCAGACTGAACGAACGGTTCTAAAAACCTTGAAAACTGGAAAGTAGCAAAACTCGGCTCAGTATAAATCCAATATTTTTCTACGGAATAGAAGGCTGCGGCCACTGGTGCAATTTTTAATAATGTCTGCTTTCCTAAAAATGCAACATTCCAATTAGAATCGCAACTGTTCTCACACAGAACTACAAATTTGAGAAAGGATTTCCTCGCAAAGGATCGCTTCAAAGTCAACCCAAAATCGGATTCAGATATCTTAACAAAATTCCACACATTAGTTAGAATGCCGTCCGACGCATCATTAAGCGTATCCATATAAAATCCAGACGTCATGGAGTATGATTTAAGAATAATTTTGTGATAAAACCTGGCTCTTTTCTCATTCGCCCCATAGTTATATGAAAAAGCTTCCAATTCCTCTGCGAAAGTATCTGGCAAGATCAGGTCAAAATCCTTTCTGTTTAATAGCTGCTCCATGTTCTTTGGGTAATCCGTTGGGCCTTGTTCCATAGCCATAAACGTGTAAAGTGAAGAGAAATAGAATTGTCTGAGCAAAATGGCTGTGAAGATCCATAGCAACATTATCCCTTTACACTTTTTAAAGTGTAAATCTCTTTGCTCACAATTCTGTTCCAGAACACTGCCGCTTGCCAAAAAAGCACGAAATCTAGACTTAGTCCGCTAAAACAATTTAAAATATACCGAAGAAATTGCAATTACGAAAACGGTTAGTTGCCAAACACTTGGTTCAAAAGGCATCAGGAAAGCAGTAAGCTTTGTGTCAAAACATTTCACCCTAGGAATCAACACTTGGAAAGAAAACCGTATTTGTTGTTGACCAAAGGAAAAAATTTGCGCCGCCTCATTAAAATAAATTGGAGTATGCAACCACAGGCCAAACTCACTAGTGTGAAAGCGACTGCAAGTCGTAAACCAGAGCAGTTTACATACTCAAAGAAAAGTTCAAAAATTGGCATGTTTCGTGCTCCATCTCCGATTTTAAATAGAAGGAGTCAGTGAAATGCAGTTAGGCCCACTTGTACTTCTTCAGTTTCAAAATGAGTGTTCTGGTGTAGTTCCTGCCAATGCTGCACCATACGTTGCAATGAAATAGTCGATGCCTTAGGAATAGCAACCACTCTCATTTTGTTTTGTTTCACGTAGTTTTCTTTATAGGAAAATATGTCTTTAACGCAAGTAAAACAACCAATATGGACCGAGTTTTTATTTAAATCCACAAACAACAGAACTGCGGAGCTGAAAACGGAAACTACATGAAACGTCGGATGAGTTTTTGATTTTTGCGGCTTGTATGGCTTTTCTAACAAGTAGGCTGTAGGAATTCTGTAATGCCTTGACCCTTTCACGATGTCTGTTTGTAATGCTAGATGCTTTGTTTTTCCATATGAAAACTTGGAGTCGGATATCAATAGGAGATCCTGCGAGCTATACTTGAAGTTCCTAATAACTCCTTTATTGGTGTGCAATATGTGTTCGTAACATGCAACACGAATACTGTTTCTGTTTATTGAAGTATTATTGACACGCATCCAGTAATTGGTTTCAAGCAACGAAAATCTAAAAATGAGTAATACGCATCCAATCTGAAGGCAGCTATTAAAAACGGTATTTGTAAAATTTGTTTCCGCTTCCAAAACAAATTCAACTGCAGAATTTTGGAAATGTCGAACTATAGTAACTATAGCTTGGTTAAATTGTGGGGAGAATATGATTTCCTCCATCGTTAGAAACAGGATAGCTTTTACACTTCAAAATACTATTGTAAAAAGTTACCAGATAAACTCAGTTAGAGAACTAGAACTGAAGCAAAATGTTAGAAAGAATGCAAACTTTTAATGGGAGACGATTCCTTTTGCAGTTTATATTTATGCACATTGTGGCTTTCAGCTGAATAATTGATGAGGAAATAAAAAGAATCATACTCAACTCCGAGTTATTTACATTCAATTAAAGGATTCATTATGTAGCAGAGAAAATGCAGAAAACGTTTAGACACTCATTGTGCATTAATATTTAAGTAAATTTTCTGCATTCTATGTTTATTTGTTTGGATGGGTACTTATGTCAACTCACGAACAAGGAAAACTAAAGCTAAGTATTTACTTTCTTTTGAAATGACTCGTTTAAAATGTATACATCCAGGACCGTAACGATGGGGGAACGGGTTGGAGCAGCCGTTCCAGGCCGGACTTGGGAACGGAAATTGTTAAAAACATGCGAAATTGCAGGTTTTTGTCATAATTTTGTCGGTATGGACTTTTTCTGTTTTAAAGTCCGGCCTTTTATTTTTGATTCTTTGTGGCCCTATTTTTAACACTTACGTTAGTTCAAGAATGTTTACTCTTTTGAGTGTCTGATATGACAACAAATGTTTTACGTGATTGTAATTTCCTTGAAAACACTAAAATAAATAAAAGGCCGGATCGCTGTCATTTCGCTCCAAGTCGTACGGATCCACGTTATGGGCCTGTGGGCCACCGAGAATGTTTGTATCAAAAAACTGCAAGGACTGGTGCAATTTCATTCCGTATATTGTTTTCTATATGAATACTCAAGTTTGTGAAACAACTGGCTATAGCGCATTCCATCTACTCTTCGAGTTCGATCCCACATTACCATCGCATACAACATTCTCGCTCCCCCAACATCCCTTTGTTGAAGAAGTTACAGAAAGACTCGAAGCAGCAAGAGATTTTGCTCAACAAACAATACTTGACAAGCTGATTCAACAAGCAGACCAAATTGACAGACAAAGAAGGGATCAAAAATACTCGATTGGGGAAAAAGTGCTGGTGAAACGATACCTAAGGACAAAAGGTATACCCCCAAAATTGCAAATGGTTTTCCAAGGACCATACATAATCACAGAACAAAATCCAAAAGTCCCAGTAAACTTCCTAGTTGAGATGAAAATAAAAAATAGGACCCAAAAATTTTGGACCCACGTGGAGAGGCTTAGAAAATACATAAACAGGGACGAGGACATCCTTGGTTTTCACGAGAATGGGAACAACAAGGCCGGGAGTGCGCGTGAAAAAATTTCACAACAAGAAACAACTCATCGCAAGAACGGAGCAACGGAATCCGAGGCCACACGTGAAGACAAGTCAGCAACAACAAGTGACTCAGAATATGAATCATGCGAAGAAGGTGATGAAATTCCAAACAACACGTGTCAAAACAGTAACCCAGCCGAGGAATCCAAGGTAACTTCGCATACCACACACTCCGTCAACATTCAACTCGACCCCCAACTCAACAGAACACTTGACCCACCTTCACAAGAGCACGAGAGCGACACAAGCACACCAGTAGCTGAGCTTCTAAACAGGAGTCAAGATAACCAACTTCAAGCTCAGAATCCCAGCGAACACTTATCCACCACCGAACAAAGCTACCACCTGAATTACACACCAACAAACACGATTACCAGTCAACACACACCAGTACAACAACAGTTTACCGAATCACGATATAATTTACGCCATCGACAACCGATAGGGTACCCCAGATAAGATGGAAGCAGACGGATGCGTTTGGCTCCTGCTTTTGGTGTTTCTAATCGGCACCGTGAATTGTAAAAATGACAAAACGGTGAAAATTAGTTCCGGTGTTTACATGACACAGCTGAATAAAATTGTTTACGAATCATCCACAGTACTCCTATTTGAAATGGATATCCCTGACATCACCAACACTGATTTCATATACAAGTACGTGTGTGACACTAACGACCCTACATGTGAACTATATAATCACATAAAGAACCTGGCCTTCGACACAATCCGTATTCTAGAAAACGGACTCCCAGACATTTTTGATTTTGACCAACCCGTAGGGCGAAGGAAAACCAGAGCTCTGGATTTCATCGGTTCAGCTTTCAACTTCTGTTGTGGCTTTGCCCAAGAATCGGAAATCCAAACAATAACGCAAAATGAAAATGACATGTCATCCTTAGTAGATCAGATGAAGAACCAGATATCAACGGACCACGACAGCGCTGTCAGATCAGTAACATTACTTAACAAGTATTCCTCAGAAATGGATAAATATATACACAACGAACAAAAAGCATTTTATGCAAAGCTGAATGGATATTACAACGTAACATTGAACTTAACGAGACAAATTAGCAGATCTGAACAAATCTCCTCCTTACAAGCAAAAGTACAGCATAGAATTACATTGGAAATCCAGATGATGAAAGTTTTGTCAGACTGTAGAGGGTTCAAGGTACCCCACACCATGATCCCACAATTAAGACTCAGACACGAGTTAGAAGAAATGACCAAAGAAATTGCGAGCCATGGAAAGAAGCTAGACATCAATTATACCAACACGGAAGCTTACTACTACATAGAGACAACAAAATGCCATTTCACAAAGAATAAATTGGTGGTGCAAATAAACATCCCTATTTTGGACATCGAAAACTCGTACGAGATTTTTTCTATTAATACATTACCCTTCATTTACAAAGACAACGTATGCTCGATACAACTACAGGCAAACTTTTTAGCAAAAAGGAACGAGAGGGATATTATCACCTTGCAAGGTCGAGATCAAGAAAAATGTACTGCAACACACACAGAGTTGTGCCACATAAACCAATACAGCAGAGGAGTAACACACAATGAAGACTGCATAAAGGCAACCCTATCACAGAAAAGTTCAGTCGCTGAGCTGAAAAAATCATGTTCGTTCATATGTAGCAAAGCAGAAGGAACCCCAACAGTATACCAGATTGAGGAAATCATTTTTGGTATCCTAAAACCAGAAGGAAATATCAGCATCAAGTGTGGCGAAAAAATTGTAGAAAAGCAAGAGAAAAACACTACCCAAAGCGAGCATCTAGGCATACACATCATCACCATCCCATGTAACTGTATTGCAGAAGTAGGTACCATCATAATCCGAGCTCCCTACCCATGCAAGAAAGACAACGAGAAAAAAACTGAAATTATTCATTCCATACCAGCACACTGGTCTTTACAGCTCAAAAATGCTGTAATAAGCAATCCTACTTTCTATGCAAACATGAGTGAAATTATCAACAACAACTGGTATGATGAAATTCCGTGCTTAATCTGCCTCACCAACGACTACAGAAATATGTTCTACCAAAGCACATTGAACATGGATCCTTACTCTCTTACGCAGCTAGCGTATTAGTGATCATTACCCTAATTTTAATCTATGTCGGATACAAAAAACTATCCGCCTTCAGTGTTGATGGAATCCTGACCTCAATGCTGACTATGCTGATGACAAGACCAACAAGAATTCAATCAGCTCCACTACACGACAATAACACCTACATCATAATGGAGAGCATCCAAGACACAATCCTCACCTTCATCTCGCTTCTGATGGCACTTGCAATTTTTACAGCAAGAAATATGATAAGCAAGGCAATAACCAAATTAACTATCTCCCTAGACAAAAAGGGAAAAGTAAGAGTACAGAACAAAGCAGTGAAGGCAAAAAATAAAACCAGTAACACGACAAAAAATGTACAAGGGTCAGCAGAAGACACTCTCGCGGAGATGATACAACTCAGCATCAAGTAGCAATACC
>LJIJ01005213.1:0-12416 GCA_001718145.1 Orchesella cincta
TGCCAATTTTGAAAACCTACATTTTTCATTTATGATACATGAGTACACTGTGTGAACAGTCATTCTTTCTAACTTTACCATCGGAGCATAGAATACCAACGGCATACTCCCCTCCACTGAAATATGCGCTCCCATCCCTCATGCCCGGGTCTGAAGCCTCAGCCAAAACGCCAGAAATTTCGCTGGGTGATGCCGCAATAAAATAATTTACATAGCCAGCGTGAATCAAGCGGTCCAATTGCTTGTCGAATCCCTTGCACATTTGCTTTCCAGCTCAGCGAGAAGTTGTCGAGGTGGGCATATTATGTAGCGCAGGGACTTGTATTTGTGCCTGCATTTTCTAAAATTAAGAGATATGCAAAACAAACATTTATATCTAACCTGCTGATGACTTCACGCGATGATTTACAATACCCACTAGTGTTCGATATCCGAGGAGCTAAGAGGTGTACAGCGCCGCTCGTGGGTCATGGTCCCTGTTGAGAAGCGACTCGAGCGCACAGGACTGAGAAAGAAGGCCGTCCGGCATGGGGGTGAAACACTATGAATTTACAGTATCTGTTTCAATGGTTGGGTCCCAATTTATGCAAACTCCTCGTATTTCAACATGTTGAAACATTACAAACATTTAAAATTCCTGATTGTTCGTAAGGCTCAGTTGTCTTGGCCAGTTTTCATTAGTTGATTATGTCTAAGGCGACTATCCCAACAATAATTACCTTATATCTCCTCCCTGCCAAATGATGCGAGAAATCTTGTGAGCACTTGTGCGTAAACTTCATTGGACTTTCACCCACTCATTTTTACTACAGACCTACCGATGGACAATCCCCATATCGGCCGTGAATTACTCTCGCATTACCGATATCCACGGCGTTTGTGTCTTTTTTTTGAAGCGCCTTCCTCAATATCCTTCATACTAAGGGTCGTTTCTAGTATGCACGAAGCAAAACTATCTTTACATAAAAATACGAGAAGGATTTTCTTAACTTTGCTTGTTAAATTGTTTGTACAAATTTTGCTAAGTAGCTTAAATATCTTAGGATTATGAACACAAAACCGTTCTCTTATCAATGCTTGCTGCATTGCTTCCAGTTTTATTAGCATTGGATTTTGCTAAACTCTCTCCAAGTGTCTATTCAAGTGCGCATCGATTCCTGTTTGATAATTCAACCGGCTCTTAGTCCAAAGACTGCTCAACTGCAGCTTTTGCGCTCTTTCATTATACAATAGCACTTGGAAACAAACAAGATAGTATCATACATGAGTCCTTTACTCTTGAAAGCATGCAGTAGACACTTTCGTTTAATATAATATGTTGCTGATAGCAAACCGTACTTTCTCCCTTAAATCAGTAATTGTATGTATTAGCGTACTTTAGGAAAGCATAAGCATTAAATAAATTCTGTCTACAGAAATTCAGTACCAATGTGCTTAATTATGAACCAATTTCTAAATTCATTGCTGTGTATTTATGGCCTGACTACTAAGGTGCCAAATAGATTGGCCTTTCACCACTGAAACACAAATGCCGTTATAAAACCAACCCGTTTCTACTCAAGCGTTTTTAATGATATAAGGTGATTCGGATATGAATGAAACTGAGGCCCATTTGAATAGTACTGGCATGCTGTGCGCAAGTGGAATTCGCGCCCTCTGAAATGCACTCAGCCGAGCAATAAAAGGCATTACCAAGAGAACCAACCTTTCCTTATGCTTCTTCCAATTACAAACACTTTGTTGAGAAAATTGTCTAGAAAAATTTAATAATTTTTATCGTTAGCAATAAAGTTCCTTTAATTTTAGGCTCTTACGAAAGCGACGTCGGCTGGAAATTGTTGCTGTTGTGTTGAGTGAAATTGAAAAAACGTACCTGGAATAATGCCCAGAGATGATAGAAACTGAATTATTGTTTACGTACAAGTATTATTAGGGACATTGAGGTTCTTATATTGAGTTCATGTAGCGAATTGAAGTTCTCTTGCGAATAAACCTTTCTCTGTTTCCCATTATTAGCTCAGTATACGATAGATTTAAGGTCGCCTTTTTTCGCACCATCGCTTCTTGCATTACTTTTGCCTACAACAATGTCAGATAAAATGTACTAACATTAAAATGAATTTTTGATGATTTAAAATTGACAAAAATGATGATTTACATTGTGTTTTTGCATGTAAGACTGCTAACTGATATATTATAATACAATAACTTTTCTGCTCTAGCTTCACGCAGAACAAGGCAGAGCAACGAACTTAGAAATTGTCCTGCCAAAGGGCATTAAGCGCCTTCAAATTTGTCGTTGTCTTGATTCCCCTCTTACGCCTATATCGACGGCGGCGACCAGAACGCGCTTATATCTCTTTTTTGCGTTCTATAAGAAACGGCTTTTAACTCTTTTTTGGTTCCATAAAGAAACGGCTTTATGGTCCATTTTTTTACAAATAGAGATTTTAGTATGGCCAGAAATATTGAAGCATAACATTCTGGTAACATTTTTGGTTAAACCCAACGTACGAGGGTTTAACCTTTACCCTACTGCCCACAAACAAACGCCAGCACGGCAATGGCTTTATGGATTGTCACATTTTTAGTTATAGAGAGTTCATTGCTATATTATATTTTTGACAAATTGCGAATTTTAATTAACAAATTCAACTCGATTCCCGCGACGGAAGGAAAAGCTTTTGTACCAACTTCCTCACTCAATCATATGCAAACATCGATTGGCAGTTTCCCTGGCTGAAAATATTCCATACAAGAATCAGTGATGCAGTTCTAGAAGGATCAGTCCCTTAAATAGACCCTTTTACGTGCTATTTGGGGCTTATTAAAAAGAATATTGAGTATTCGCGGCAGCATAAAGCCGTTTCTTATTGGAACCAAAAAAGAGATAAAGCCTTGTTCATTATAGAACAAACGAAGACGATAAGAAGCACGTCTACTTTCGGCGGCGCCACGACCTCTTATATCGCAAACACTCTATTTTTGGAATGACTTCAGCATGTATCAAATGCTTCGCTTTTACACGATTTAATACACCTTCCGAAAAACGATCCTCGCTTTCCCAAAAGTTCACTAGTCGAAAATCCGCTCTATTGGTTCTTCTATGACCAAGCATATACCTTAAGTCATATTCAAAAAGTAATTAAAAAACTTACAAAATACTAAAGTTTGTTTGAGCAGAAGTCCAAGAGAACAGCACGTCCCGAGCAATAAACACCGTTACAATTGCATCCCTTGGATGAATGCGTAATACCCCGATACGAGCCCACGACCATTGAAAGTTTAACACACCATTTACTGAACGTTTTCTACACATTTCTATTCGATGAAAACAGATTAAATATCTTACAAAATTTATCACCGGGGAAATATGACGTATAGCCCACAGCTTGATAAATTCAAAGGGCCGCGCTCCTAGTTCTTACTTGGATAACTAAACAAATTGGGCTGTCGCAGCTTTTCATACGGCACTCACGTCTGACATGTTGTTTTAACGCACGCCCATGGTATGGCAAAATGCACAGGCACCTACAAACCCCACACCCTTCATTTATTGTTTCCCAGTATTTATTTTAACAAAAAGTCGCCCCCCCCCCCCCCACACCTTACAAAACTATGGGGCTTGCGGAGTTAAATAGTCTCATTATGTCGACTACAACATTCGGTTCTTCAACGCTCAGGTCTCTTTGAACAGTACACGATGAGCCTATTTTGTGCTTAAAATAGCTCATACGAAACTTGGCTACAATTTTCTAACGGCGGCTAGCCTATTTGCAGTAATGGCACGAGAACTGCCCTATTCAACAATTTGTATTTGCATAGCTACTACAACGTTTCAATCAATACAATCCATCTGTCGCAAGATAAAAAGATAACAGGAAGCTCTACATATTCAAAAGAAAACATTTAATCGGTCCGGAAATAATGAGGATGCTACGCAATCCCCGATGAATATTATAACCAATTTGTATAATTTTAATTATGAACCAATTATCATGCCTTAAACCCCCTTCCAGACTCTCTTAAACAACTTCTTTGAAAGCTTTTACTGCACATTTTTTCGCTTCACCTATCCTTATATTTCATAACATTTTAATAAACATTCACTATTTAAAAATTCGGAAGACGAATGTTGGGTTTCTGAAAATTTATGGCCATTACAACCCTAGCCTGTTGCAATTAAATAACGTTCTTATTCTACACCTTGCCCCAGAAGATTTTAAAACAGGCTAGTTCCATAAGTCACCGAGCATTGTGAATTTGGTTTATTTCCCAATTTATAGATTCACCACTTAACTTTTTTATGAGCAAAATGAGGCAGATTTAAACCACCACCGGTAATGATTCTTGCGACTGCTACATTGACAATTTTTGCTGCTTTACCATGGATAGTGCAACATTTTAAAATCAATGTAGTGACGTTTTTCTCACAAGAAAACAAGCGAGCCGGTACTGTGACGTTTTGCTGAGAAGTCCTCAATTAGCTTTATTCTGAACAATAGCCACTAAATCATGCATCTGATCGAGTATTTTACAACAAAATTTCCTATTATGACCGACCTTGAATATGCCTTGCAATAAATTTATTTTACTATGCTTATATTCTACCCTCTCATCTCTATTTGTGGTGTTATTCAGCTTATAGGAATATATATTATATAGTATTGTATATACTAAACTTACTAAAAGGGCATTTATAACCAACACATGACTGCCAAGGAAAGAGTGCATTTGATTTTCATGGTGAGATTTAAATCAGTTTAGTGTATCATTAAATTAGTAAACGTTTGAATTCTACAGTGAAATTTTGAAAATCCCTTACCGCCTTAATATAGGAAATGAAATATAGTTCTACACATTCGTAATATTCTGTCAAACTCTTCAAAGTTGGGTGATTTTCTACAAAATCGATCAGTTGTTTCTATTAATGTTATCACTGTACTTTTGTCTCGAAATCAGATCTTTCTCAGTGAACCCAGCTATCAAGTGGCGAGTAGCACATTTGTTTCCGCTCTGCCTGCATTGGCTTGAAAACTAGACGACGGATTTCCATTTTAAAATTTGGAATGACTTCTTCAACGCATTATCTGGGTCAAGCAAGTAGAATGGTCCCAGCAGTTTGTCCTTAGATATTGCATCGGATTTAAACGTCTCAAAAAGTGGGAGTTTGTAGTCATCCGATTCCTCCGCATTTTCCGAGCAGACGCGCATTGGTGGAGCTACCCATTTACCATCCCTTTTCATTTGGCTAAACAAAATTTTAAAATGCATTATTTCATAGTTATGTTTTTTTTCGTGAGATTTTTATCCGTATAAAACTAACCCGACACTCATGACGGCATTTGTTGTCAGATCAAAGTAGAACATGTCCATAAGGTTCTGAGTTGTTATATTTCCTTTAGATTCGAAGTAGGCCCGTCGTTTGCTCTGAGCTTCAGACAGTTTCGGTTTTAAATGTATAAGAGACACGTTGGCTTTGCACTCGCTACATTTTGGTAAGCCTTCTTCCTTAATATCAAGTAAGAAATGTGATAGATTTTTAGATACCAAACCACAAATTTACAAGAGAGTTAATTGGGTTTACCATTGACATAGAATACCATCATACTCGTCGGTAAATATGGTCCATCCTTATATCCAGGTCAGAAGCCTCAGCCAAAACACCAGAAATATTGCTGAGTGATGCCGCAATAAAAAAGTTTACATTATATGGTATGGTATGTGTGTGGTAATCAAGTTGTTTTTGGATTCCCCTTACACTAGTTTCGAGCTTACTGATAACTTGCCGGGTTGGCATATCTTTCAGTAGTGATTTGTTTTCGTGAAACATTTCTAAAATGAAGGTAATGCTAATGTCTTAAAAGATTTCATAGCTAGTTGCAAAAAATTACACTGTAGCTATATATTTTTACAAACCATAGTCATTGTCGAATAGGAATACAGCGTCAGTCAATTTCGGGAGAGAACTGATTGAGCGGCAGCCGGCCTGAGGAACCATATCTGCAGGCGGTGAAACCTGAATTAGGTATTGTTTCATGTTTGTCTTCAAATCTCGCCAACCCCTACAATTTTAAAATGAAATCCCTGATTTATGAAATTTTGTTTCTCAAGTTTTAATTCCCTCATCGGAAACCCTTACCGTATTATCACTCTCCTTGTCAGATGTAGGCAGATACGTTGGTAAATTCATTATTCTCGCAATCGATTTCACAGCTTCGGATGAAAGCCCTTTTCGGGTGAAGTCAATCACGATATCCGGTTTTTGAGTTTTATTGAAGACTTCATTAGTATCCTTGCATACTGTAAAATTTGTATAGAAAGGTTTTAATTAAAAAATGCCTAAACTATTAAAGAGTATACGTTGTATCCGTTGTTACAGGTGTTTATAAGTGTCACTGCGTCTGTTTCATTAACATTGATTTTGTATATTTCCTTAATGACAGTTCCTAGTGGTTGATCTCTTTGGATGTATCTGACGGCTGAGTCAAAATAGGCTTCCGAGTTCGGTTTGTCATAAAATAGCACTGGAAAACAAAAGTTTCATCATGTACTTTTTTAATTTGAAGTCATGTGGGTAGCTTTGTTTTAGTAACGAAACAAGTTAAAATCTCAATAATTTCGATAGGATATGAAATTCTGCCATTGAGCGAAACTTTTTTAACCAATGAGGTTCGCGTTTGTGGTTCTCGTATCCAACACAGCAACAAATATCTCAACCTTAATTACGTCATTTCTCTTTATCGAAAGATTACTACTGATTATAATTATGTGGTACACATACCCTTCTATTTTGTTCCTACACAATCAACGATTAACAAAGCCGAAGTTTCCTTTCTTGCCATGCCATGACATCATCAAACACTTTAACTGTGGTTGTAACTCGCATGCATGCATGTATGCTTGACCTTTACAGACGACAAAAATCATAACATAATCTTCAACGTTAAGTACGAATACGATCAGCATTGCATTGTAGTGGAATAGAGACGAGTGAAATTCGTGTCTGGAAAGCACGCAGTCACAATGGAAAAGTACTACAATATATCTATGAAACGAACCGTGGAGTGTATAGAAATCCATTCAAATTTGAATTGTAAAAAGAATATGAAGCTATATTGATATGGACTAAATGGAATATTATTTCTACCTACGGGCTTTAAATTTACGACTCGAGTTTCCTGGTTGAATTCTTCTTAAAGAATGTTTAAAGATTTTTTGAATACATTCTTCTGGTATACATATTTTGGGATATATTTAGACTTTTATGATATTATCTTAAAGCGTAATGAATTGCATTGGTAAGAGCTAAAATTTCTCAATCTGGTTGCATATTACAAACCTCCCGTAAAAGATGTACCATAGTCGCGAATGTTCGTATGGAAGTCTCATCCATTGGTCAGTGCACTGGAAATCAAAGTTACTTAACGGTAAAATTTTCATAAGCTTGAGAAACTGGGACTACTAAATTTATCTTGAAGTGTTCAGGCAATTTTCCAACAGCAATAAGAGACTTCGGCCTAACAAGAGATGTAAACTTTAGAAACTACAGAATAACAGTTACTCTGAACACTTAAAAACACACACACCATGTACACTAAATTTTATGATAATTTTATGTTGAATTCTGCTGAATTCACACACCCCTTTTTAGAAGGATCGTGTAATTATTTGCAAAATGTTACATGTACTTATAGCTCTACTTTTAGCATACAAAATAATTTAAAACTTACAAACACTGACAGTTTGCTCTTGAGCAGAGGGCAAAACAAAGTACGTCCCAAGAATCAAGATCCTTAAAATGCGTCTGGGGATGGGTTGCTTAATGCCCCAAGATGACAACATTGCGATCTCAAATACAGTTTCCAACAAATTATATTTGATGAAAATGGCTAGAACTCAAGAAGTAATTAAGGGAAATCTGAAGTTGGAACAGAAAATGATTGGAGAGCAACAAAATTCTAGGATTTTTGTCACATTAAAATAACATGCATGCGCAAGGGCGACTGGAAGGAGACATGATACAATTGCGTGATCTTAAAGCGATCATTATTATTCAGGTCAACGAAATTTAATCGCGACTATCGTTTACTTTTTATCGTGCAAATCCTGACATTCAAGCAGGCCCGGTTGAGTACGTATAAAAATAATTGTATTTTTTTCGGTACCAAAGTGATTGGATGAGACACTTTTTTTATTTGCAAATTATGTGGCGGAATGCAATGCATTAATCGATACGCTTCATTCTCAATATAAAAATTAGAAAGCTTACCAGAGTTAAGGCAGCTCGTTCGTCGTAACAAAGGAAAGAAGTGCGTGCAAAAGTTTTAATGGTTTTTTGTGTACTACATGCATTTCATTTATTATATCGTGATCATCTGACGCAAGTTCATTTTAATAAACATAGCATGCAATACAATCTAATTTCACGAAAACGGTTTATTTTTGAGCAGCTAGTATTATTTCTGTCTTTATACCTCACCATCTGAGGAATTTTGAATATTACAAATAACACAGATTCATTAAATAATTTCCGCATAGTTTTATGCACAACTTTTCACGCCATCCTCATAATATGTGGCAGAGGTTCACTGTCTATAGAGGAAGATCTATAAATATGAAGTTTACTACGTGAAATATTGCAGCCGGTAATAAATCACCTCTTAATTATAGGAAGTTTAGCACATGCTTGCATTTCCCTTCACAGGGTATTGAAGCCAACAGACAGGAGATTAACTACACTCATTTTTAAGTGGTTTTGAAGTCAACTTTTTTTAAAATTATGAGTTTAGTATGAGTTATTTTACGATCTGCATGAGCTGGTATATTCTTCTACTTTGACTCAGGTTTACTTTGCTTCTACTTCCATTTGGTACTGTAAAGCTTCTGCAGAGAAAATGAGAGAAAATGGTTTTATATCTTTTTGGGTGTTGTTGTTGTTGTGGTAGTCTCATCATACGATGTTTTTTCATTTTAGTATTCACGGTACATATAATTTTAACTGTAATTTAATTTAAGTGTAACTCCGAAACGTTGGTATTAAGCAAATAAATTCAATTTTTCACGAAAATCCCGTTATATAACATTTACACATAATTTTTGCAAAACTCAAGACAACATCATCACAATTTTGCCTTGTGGACCTGAAACGCTAAAGTATTGTTTTGTGCTTCCATTGTGAAAATTTAAATTATGTTCTTTAAATTGAATACAGTTTTTTAGCAGTAGTTTAAACTACTTGACCAAGGATGTTATATAGTATGGATGGCGCGAGGGGAGTAGACTTTCTTAAATTGTATACAAAATTCTGTTCAGGGTTCCTTCCCGAAAATGTTTCCTGAACTACTAATTTTTCAAAAATTTACTATGCAAATTCCAAACCCCCAAAATGACAGATCCCAATCGGATTAGAAAAGTACATGATTTTTACCCGAATCTGAGAAATTTTTGTACTGATTTCGTTTGACACGTAGTAGTTGTAATGCAACTGCAACCCGAAACCTGTTACAGCTATTGAGAAATCCATCCGTTCTCTAAAACAATTTGTAAGCATGCCAGTGTGGTATGCTCAAGAATGGGACGACAATGGATTTAGCCTAGTAAAAATTGTGGCAACAATACAACATGGAAACAATTTCGGGAAGGAATCCGTAACAGCTAAAATGATAACTCTTAAGGGCTAGCGCCATCCATACTATATAAACATCCTTGAGAAAATCATATTTATTGGAATCGTATGACTTGCATTGGCGACGTCTGGCCTTTTCACATACAAAAAAAAAGTTTTTATCCATTTCGAAATTTGAGATGCATTTATTTATCTTTTGCCTGTCAAAACATTCAGTACGAAACTTACCATCTCACACTCTTTTGCATAGGAAAGGTGCCGCTGCATGAAAGCATTGGCGTTTTCCTGGAACAAAAGGGAGCAGAGCTTTGATAGAATCGAATTCACTGAAATTCTAAAAAAGTAACGAAAATGAAAAGAGAAAAAAAAGAATAAACAAAGTTCTTTCAACTCATGTGTCAAACATTAGTCCAAAAATGGCTTTATTTATGTGCTGCAACTGAAATGTATTCTGAAAATACAAAATAGAAAATTTAAAATCGATATATCACTACATACAACAGTTTTTATTCTATAATACAAAGGAGTTTGTAACTTAATATATCATTCATGTCGAGAAAAGAGGATGTAAGGGAAGGGAAATGTGATACAGTGACTAGTTATATGTCGGATTTTCTTGCGAATTCATAGCTTGACCGAGTTTTCTGTGTCCGAATGATGCTGATTATGAACCGGAGTCCGTTCAAGCTCGTACACAAAGAATGGTGAACAACATGAGTGCTTTTCAAAAAGTCTTGGTCATGATAGTAAACTTTTATCAGAAAATTAAGGAAGTCGTTTGATTATGGTTCTAATTACATACAAAATGACTTAACCTGGAAGTTCAGTGATGCCATACAACTACTAACGAAATATAATTTATGTTTTACCTCAATCATATTACGTTTAATGTGAAATCTAGCTTTTAGGAAATTGAGTTTACTGTATGCCAACAGTTTTACAACCTTGTAAACATTAAGTGTCGGAAATTGAAGTAGAGATTGCACGTTTTTCTCTGCACACTCGTTAAACTAATGCTCAAAAACAAACTTGGATACAAAGATGAAACCAATCTGAATGAAGATAAGCATTTCCTATTGAATTTGGAAAACATTAAATAGGCAATTCCAATTTCGGAGAGGTTAACAGAAAAAACTAGGACGATAATCTGAACGGAGATTGAAGGTAATAAAAAACCAAATCGATTTGCCACAAGTGAAGTAAGATATACTGTGATTAGAAATACATACAAATTTTTACATAAATTGTGAAGCATTTAGATTAATATGTTTGGCGGTTATCTGCAAAATGTGTCCTTTGAAAGCCCTAGTTTCTCATAAGAATCAAACAGAAGCCTGGGTTTCATATTAAGTGCAAAATTATGAATTCAGCCAAGATCCGCTTCAACTTACCACAACGTTGAGGAAAGTTGCCACTTTGCTGCTTCTCTGATGGGATAAAAATATTAATGTGAAACGTTCACTCTTACACTTACCACGTAAAACATGTTAGAAAGGTATTTTTGATTTTACGCCAAATGAACACTCTTTGGCTTTTATCCATGTAGCTACCTTCATTTTGTTGTGAGATCATGCAGAAAGTTACTCAGTTCAGATCCCACAGACAATGAACTGGAAAAAGACATTTTACATGAAAAATGTAACAAATGATACATAAAGTCCTATAGCTTAAGCTATCATTGGTAATTTACAAAATGTTTTTGGCACTGGTCATATAACGCAGTCATTGCAATCTTTGCATGTTCAACGTTTCATACTGAAAGGAAAAATGTGTTCGGATTCACATCATTATTTTGAAACACTGCTCAATATGTGAATACAACGACAACTGAAGGCAAGGTAAAAGTGTTGTTTCGCTGTAGTTTCACAGGTAGTTGACATAAAAGTCTCAATGTTCAGAAAAGTCTACAAGTTCTACCGAGGCATATAACATCGGTTGGTTGGAGAAGCAGTATTGTATGGCAAAGCCAACAAGTTCAGACTTGAGGGAAAGTGAAGTAAAAGCAAAGAGCAGGTTGAGTAATGTGCGTTCTCTGGATACTACGGAAGAGAACTGAGTGTGAAGGAAGCTTTCTCTTCCCATTTTGTATGTTTTTGCTTTGAGTTGCAGATCCCAGTTTTATTCCCTAGTACACTCTGGCGCTCGTAACAACTAGCAAGGCTACGTCTACATTAGTCGCGAAAATTTATTTTTCGTTTCAATGCAATGCCCCATTCCCGTTTATACCTGCCTGGCTCTATCTAAATATGAAGCAAACTCAACTTATTTGCAGCACTGCACATTTCTGACAGTAGTGCATAAGCCGTTCCAGAAAATGCACAATGTAGTTTGAATACCGAAATCATAATTCCAAGTCAATTTTATATATTGATAACATGATGTAAAACAAATGTAGTAAAACTTTGACCTGTTTCACTCTGCCCCAATATCTCCATATTCCAGCCATGGGACACTTAAGCTCAAAATAGGTACTTCCATTAAAAAATGTTTGTACCAAAAACTGAGCATCACAGAGAGCTGATTTGTTTTAGATAAAAAGCTAAGAAAATTTCAAAGAGGGGAATTGTTTTACAGTCTCAAAAACTGTGTGTTGATACCAAGGTGTTGTTTGAAGCTAACATAAAAAGCATCACCATAAATGAAAATGATTAATTTAATTACAGAAGCTGAACATTATAAACGATGGACCAAATTCAATGTACAAAGCACACAATTATTTCTTTGAAATATGAGATTTTTAAATGAATTTGTTAACGACTCATGTTCTCTCTTCAATAGAAATTCAAGT
>LJIJ01005214.1:0-12415 GCA_001718145.1 Orchesella cincta
GCATATCCTTGAATCAAACTGTAGTTATGTCTTCGTTGGTGTTAGCCAAATCTGGTTAATTTCACTTTGCATTGGTATTATGAACTTCTGGGTACACAATCATCGGACCACAAAAATATTGGGTTATTGTTGGTCTCCCTTTGTTACCTACTTTACTTAATTGGACGTATATGGAGTTTGTAGTCATAATTATTATGTAACACATTTGAGTGCCGTACGTGGTGGTAAGAACTCGGAGCACTGGTGCCACTTCATTGTATGAGGATCCATTACGTTGGGGGTTTGGTCTTGAGCTTCTGTCTTTTATTTGATACACCTGGTGAAGAATTCTCGCTCCGTAACTACTTGCTGCTCTTGTCATGGATTGGCTTCGGTTTTAACATAGGCAGCATCGAGGCGCGGCGTGCATCTGGTTCCTGTCTCGGGGCATAGTTCCATTGTTCATCATTCAATCGTCTTCGTCAGCATCCTCAGCGTGGTCCATTTGGTTGTCCTACGTAAACAAAGTCTTCTATAGTTAGCCTGTGATGATTGATCGCTTGTTGGCATGCTAGGGAGATCTGTCACAATTCACCTGTTGTTGTGATTTGCGGTAGCAAGTAGGTTTCTGTCCATGTCTTGATTCAAGCCTCTCCTAATTCTTGACTCCGTTAGAGTTGTATCCATTTCCTACTATTTCTCAGATATGTTATTTTGGGTTGTAGCCAGGATCTTTTATGGTATCTCTTGTCGATTCAGAGTTTGTATATGGTTCATCAACTTATTTGATAATATCATTATACAAAGTAAGGTGTATCAACTTCGGTTATCTCAATATGCAATTAGGTTGTGTGTTGTGGGTATTTGTTCGTTCCTGTATCTTGATTATAGTTTGGGATGCCCTCCTTTGGGTAAATGTATTGAGATAATTGTTAATAGTTCACTATTTGATTTTGGTTTCAACTGATTTATATAACTGCAGGTTATCGATTCAGGTGTCAATTAAAGTATATTTAATGATGTGTGTTCCGAGGTTAGGATAAGTTTGCTATCTTGTGACTGTAATTTTCAACGGGTGAAAATTCGTCGCTGAGTACCGAAGTGCCACTAAATAATGTAAGTGTGATTGGTGGGTGGGAGCAATGCGAGAGAGCGTAGTGGTGTGATATGACGGTGCGTTTGTAGATTCAAGGTGACGTGAAGGGTGCATTACATACGTGGCGTGAAATTGTTAAGGATGTACATGAGGTATTGTGTGTTTTGTAGGACTTCCAATTTTTTTAATATTGGTGCGTAACATAAGTTATCGGTTGTTTATTTTTATGCCCTCTAAACGTATTAACGCGAGGGCTTGTATTATGGTATCCAACATTTTTCACGCCTGGATTGATGGATTTAAGAATTTAAATGCTTGTAGCATTGTTGGGAATTAAAGTGATTATGATTGGGTTGCTAATGTGTTTTTTGCTTACCAAGGTTATCGCAAAGTATTGGTATTATTGCTATTCTCAGCTAGGCTGGAATTAAGGATTAACGGATTAATCTGAAGTCCCGATGTAATTTAATTTGGATTTATAGGGCGATCTTAACAAAAAGTAATACATAGCGAAACGTATATAATAACCTGGGTTTTATACTATTGTGATTGTGGTTCCTATTTGTTAACTGTGTAATATTCAAATAGAATCTAGTATTCTGTTGTGTTAAATTTCATAATTTTGATAAACATATGTGATTTGAGGTTGTTTTGCAGCATTGGAAAATTGGTTATGAGTATATGATACCCATTGAGGTGGGCATCTAGTCGTTATGATGCGAATAGTATAACATTTAGGAGTTTAGCAAGTAATTTGTAGATTATTCTTTATGACTAGTAGTTGGTATGCTTTGTAAACTAGCAATTCATATGGACCATTGTTTGTTTCTGAGAGTCAGTAATTACTTATACGACGTAAATTCTTGAAGAAACCAGGTATAGTCACTTTGCACATGTGAGAAATTGCCTTGAATAACAAGGGTTTTATTTTGGAGTGGCGGGGAAATAGGGATCACAATACCAAGTAATTTTTGGTCCACAAATCTGTTATATGACTATATGGAGGTGGTATCAGGGTAATAAAAAATGGGGATTCAAATTTTTTTGGTATGTATTTTTGGATAGTGGTTCTATTTATAGTCCAATTATGTGTGATTTGTGGAAATTTTTTATATGTGATCTAGTTTTTATCGCTATATAAGCCCCAATTACTTGGATTGATGGATTATGGTAGTTCTTTTGAGGAGATTGGTGGATTTTATGGATTAAGGATTAGGGTACTGACGACATATTTGAGCGTTTGGGAGTTTAGTGAGATTTCTTTGATTTAAATATTAATGCCTTAATTTCGCGATTATATTAGGATTGATATTAGTTTAATCACATTGAGTGGGAGGGAGCCGTGCGATTTTAACTTTAATATTTATATTATGGGGTATTTCTACAATTGGGTTTGATGTTGTTTTGAGCCACTTATTGGCAATAAAGGTACTGATGCAATTCCCTTTAGGGGTGTATATTTAATCCAGATATTAGCACTATTAGATCTTTTGTAAAACTTTTCAATTGTTATTACATGTCAGTTAATAATCTTATTTTAAACCACTGATTATATATTTTTAAACTTGACTTCTGAGGTTGTTTAAATAAGTTGGTGTGGCTTTTTAAATTTTGTTAAGCTATCAGGTAGGTTTTCGATAGTGGTGTACGGGTGGTTTATGGGTGAGTTGGGATAAGTCGTAACCTTATTTAAAGGCATATTTTTATGTTTTACTTAATATTAATTGTCTGAAGTTCATCACGGCACTTATTTAGGTGGGGTCCCGAGGAGGGACTTCGCCTGTAATGTGAGATAATTTAACCGATGTGGAGATCTTTTGTAATTGCATTTTTCATAGGTGAAGTTGTTCCCGTTTTTCTCAATGTTATGTTTTGCCTATTTTGAATAAGTCCAATGCTGGAGTGTATGCCTGAGCAGAATATCTATTGTTGCTAATGGAATACTCAGCTTGCTCTCCTTAAGATGTAGGGTTTTTTCCAATTTCACATTTTCAATTCGATTCCGTTTCGTTTGACCAACCCCAATTTTCTCTCAGCTCAATCACCTTGCTAATCAGCGTAAGATTTTGCATGGGGCATTGAGAGAAAATGTACCTACATTCAAGTTCAATTTCTGATTAATGATAATGCCTGTTTGTTCGTTCAATATCTGAGTTAATGCAAATATTATCCATTATCATGCAGCTGAAAGTTCATCCGCGATTGTCAATAAAGAAGCCAGTAAGCTCAAAATCCATGTCATTTGGTTAATAAAGTTGAACTTTATTGTCCCTATCAACAATTTGATATAATAAAAACTTTTAAAACATTAAGTTATGCAATATGTTTGTTTTTTTATTATATTTCATAAACTGTGACGTTTGAAGTAGCTAAAGTCCACTGGATGGCTTTCAACTCAAGCATGCACTTGAATCGTGATGGCTAACTTACAATTCGGGCCATGTAGCTAGCTTTGACCTGCTCAACCTCAGTTTCATAAATCATTTTCAAACTGAAATAGAAATAGAAATGTGTTCATTGAAACATTTTTAAATAAATAAGTAAATGTTAAACTATACATAACTATACATACATAATAGCTATTTCATGTTAATTTAATCATTTACCTCTTCTTCTCTTCCAATTTTTTACTCAACTCTGCAAAGTCGCTTTCTGACACCCGTTTTTCGCCTTCATCGTCCGTTTTCTCTTCCAATTGAGATTCATGTCCTTCGTTTTCAACATCAGGTAGTTGTAAGCATTCACATTCCAAACCCAGTTCTTGAAAATAAACCCCATGTGTTCCCCGATGTCAGTAGTTTTTGAGAGAATGAGGTCAACTTTAGCACATATTCTTTACTCATTGATAGGTGCTTGATGGAGTTGTAAATCTCCCAAAATTCAAAGCCAACCGTTTAAAACTCCGTACTCTTTTCAAAAAGTATGTTCACAACATGTTTTTCTTTAAATTCAACCAATTTTTCATATTTGTAATAAATACGCACATAAATTGGTTCTAGTACTCACCTCTTTAAATGCGTATTCAAGAGTGTCTTTTCTTGCCATGAGCGAAATAAAAAAAGTGATACACATCCCAATTCCAGGCATGTTTGTGGATTATGTTTCAGACTTGAATGATTGTTTTTTATTTATTAAACCAACCCCAAGTTATTGAGGAAATATAAAGGTATTTTGGTCTCCTCTTAATGACGACGAATTTTTGAAAATTAATTATAGTTTCAAACACTAACTACGACAACGTCTTATTATAACGCGCAAATAGATTATATACCATTCTCATGCATGAGACTCAAGCGTAAAATATACTCGTGAATTACGTGTTTGCATACGTGAATAACATAATGTGCATTTTCCCGAGAGGTTCACATACATATGAATAAGCTGTTCTTTTTAATGAGTGATGGGTAGGGCAAACTTTGCTTTTCCATTTACAGCTTCTATTAATAAATGTCCAAGGAAATGCATTTGGAGTAACTACACCAACAAAGCATCATTTGAGTACATATTGAAGTCGTGTGAAAGTTAACAGTGGGAGAATGTTTTAACATGTGGTGTATAAAGATTTGTTTGCTTTAAACAAAACTCAAACGTTTTCACGGGCAAAAATAAAGAAACGTGGAAGGACAGCAATCCATCTAGAATAGAAACAACCGAGAAGTACACATGAATGTCACGTAGATACATTCTTTGACTAAAGCTATGCATTCATGTTTATTCTGAACCTTCGTAAGTTTTCAGACTGTATATGCAATGTAGGTTGTGCATTCACTCTGTCTCTTTAGTGGCAAATTTCCCAAAACTACTCAAACCCTGTCTGAGGTACCTACGTTTGTACTCTGATGAATGCTTTAGAGGATTGTATGTTTCCAGACTATACGTATACCCATTATCTTTCTGTTCCCCTTACTCCAAAGTTCTAAAAATAATTCTAGACGTTCATATCCAGTCTGTACTCAGTTACATACCAGTTCTCATACCGAGTCAGTTCTCATCAACACTTCATCGTTACAAACAAATTTACAACGTTCCCTTACACATATGTGCACACAGTAGTCAAATAGTCGAAGTGTTATTGAAGTTTTGCTCGGAAACCTGCAACAAATATAAAGGAAATAACATACCAGTTTTAAAAGGCAAACATACAGACTGTTGACTAAAGGTTTTGTAAATTTCAAGTTTTGAGCAAAACGTTATCTACAGCCAAATATATTTTTGGAACATTAATCAACCTTGTTATAATACCAAGCAGGTAAGAATGGTACAAATAGTTTGCATTTCTCCATTCACTGAGTAATATTTGTCCACAAATTAGTCACATTCGTTACTGACTTATAACTTTTAAAATTTCAGAAGCACCGGAAGCATACATCTAGTTTTTAAGCCACAACAAGAAATTTGGATATGCCGGAGGACAACCAGTTCATTTGTATGTTTTGTTCAAAAACGTATACCCACTATTCACATTGGTCAGACATCTTCTTGTACACGTTAAAGAAAAGCCGTTTTTCTGTTCCATTTGTGGGATGGCGTTTGGACGAAAAGGGCACCTGACAAGTCACTTAAAAGTTCACACTGTAGAAAAGCCTTTTAATTGTAGGAAGTGTGGCAAGGTGTTTCGGAGTAAATTTAATTTGAAAGAACATTTAAGGATACACGAAGTAGGAGGAAATCATTTAAATGTCTCTTTTGCAGCAGTGCATTTAGATCTCAGAAAGAATTGTTTAGACACATAACAACACACACTGGAGAAAAACCATTCAAATGTTACGTATGTGGGAAAGATTTTGCAAGGGGAGCGGATTTGGAATTACACTTTAGAACCCACACTGGAGAAAAGCCTTATAAATGTAACGTTTGTGACAACACATTTCGCATGAAATCGAATCTCGCTGTTCATATAAGAATTCACACTGGGGAGAGACCTTTCAAATGTTCCATTTGTGGCAAGGCATTTGGTCAAAACAGTCATTTGATAGTTCACTTCAGAGTTCACACGGGAGAAAAGCCGTTCAAATGCAATGTTTGCTCTCGAGCGTTTAGCCGCAGGCAGCATCTCAGAGATCATTTAAAAATTCACACGAATGAAATATCTTTCATATGTAATGTATGTGACAAAGCTTTTCGACTTAAGTCGAATCTCAATGCCATCTCAAATGTCACACTGGGGAGAGACCTTTCAAATGCAATGTTTGCGAAAAACCTTTCGGAGGAGTACGCACTTAAAATCACATAATAGCACTCATGCAGGCGAAAAACTTTTCAAATGTTGTGTTTGCAAAAAAGTCTTTAATCTGAGCTTGAACTTAAAAAAAAAATCATTTTAAAACTCACACAAAAATGGGAGGGTAGCTACTCGAGTCTAATTTGTGAAGCATTCCATTTTTGGTAACAATATTAGGAATGTTTTGGATTCTTACGTCGGCAACACGTATGCCGAATTCTTGACAGTGATTTTTATTTAATATCGGTACTCGAAAAGAGTTACGGATACTTTGATGACTGGCAGTCCATGTAATTGAATAAGCTAGGAATAAATACAATTTCTTCTTAATTTTATGTATACTAAAATATTATGTAGTTTCTTTAATTTTTATGACTTTAATTGTTAAAACTAATTATGGCATGGCAATTCTAAGTAACTATGAATATCATTCGATGTTTAAATAAATACAATAAATCTTTTTCTAATTTACCCTTTCTCACTCGACCATTTGGACTTGTTGCCATAATTGTAACAAAAATTCATAACCTTGCAGCAGTCCCATGGCATCAAAAGGTATAAAATTTGAAATCGATTCTGTGTTGGCAGTTATTCTTAGCCAGTCAATAGTCACTACATTATTAGACTGAAGGCTTTTTAGTATTTTATATTTATGAATAGTTAAAAATCAAATATTTAAGATCACCCTACTATATTTAAATTGGGTTAGTTATAGCTATCATTATATTCTTGTTAGTGTAACATAAATCGGTAAATTGTTAATGCTCTAGATTTGATTTAATTATTGTTAAGTCCCATCGGTCCTTATAATTGAAAATGATACTCAGAAGAATAGTTCACCTCATTTCATATACCCATGCACGACTGAAAATATACCGATCTAAATTGTTCAGAATGCATTTTATTATCTTGTCCCCGAGACTTATCACTGATTCTCTAAAATGATGTCACATAACTCCAAACGTTTTGTGACTGGTATACTGAAATTTTACAATATATGAATGACAAATGCGTACACTATGTAGTAATGAACTTCGTTAGAGTTTCATTGACTAATGTTAATGAATTTAATGTTCGATTCGGCTTAAGTATTTTTCATGGCTTTCTCCCTTTGTTACACGTTTTAGTATTAGAAGCAAATGATTATTTGTGCCATGTAGCGTGCTTTGAGCTTTGAGCGGGTTCACTACAAAATCCCAATTTCCTTTTAAGCTGAAATGTAAGCAAAACATGCTCAGTAAACTATTTGCAGGGTGCCTAAGAAATCCCATAAAATACACAATTGACATTGACATCGGCGACATCATATTCGTTCGTGGAAACCAAGTAAAATTGTGGTCATATGATACACCTTTGATTTGCTTTTCTTTCTTAATTTGAGGTTTGTGGGTTTGCATTTATTTTATAGATTTTTTCTCTATTTTTGTTGTTGTTGCTACGAAACACCCTTGACTAAAGAGCTTGTTGAGAACTTTAAATCCGATATTACCATGCCAAATTTAATAAAACAAGGGTTTTGTTCATGTGTTCATTCATACAAAAACAATATATTCGGCTGTGTTTTAGAGACATTTTTGTGAATTCGATAAACATAAGTTGATATCAAAGCACATAAATAAAAAGTAGGTGTTAAAGAGAAATATATTCATCAAAAACAACTTTATGAAGTGAAGTTGAATTATCGTCCTAATTACTCATGTTGAACATGAGTTTCAACTTTATGAATGAGCAATGTCCCACGTTCTTTGGGTTATTGTTAACAAAATTTCCTCCGCCGATTGGATATAGTTCATCACTGTCTCAATTAGCTTGCCTCAATTCGAGTCCCTCAACATTTTTGAGATCATGCTACAGAAACTCCATACGTCTAAAACCTTATTGAAATTGCTCTTATGCTCGTATTTCTTAAATAATTCTTCATGACTAGAAATAACACCTGGGGTTGCAATGTAAGGAGATCAGCAGCTCTTTCATCTCAGGTTTTGAATATTGAGATATATTTCCAGGTTCCTCCAGAAGTTCTAGAAGCACTATCTTCTGCATATCCCTGGCTTAACGTACAGCCTGGCAAAATGCATTCAACTTTTGGGTGTTTGCGTGTCCTAATTGACCTCAACCATGTTTCGAATTTTACGGAGCTCATAATTCCGAATCCCTATGCTTGGTGATCGTCTAAGTATCTCCCAAAACTTGAAACAGCAAATAAATGTTCGAATGGTCGACATAGCTGTATCAAAATAAGGTATACAGATGAAACTTAAACTTACAAACCATGAATAATTGGAGCTTTGACTGCATTCTGTCTGTTAAAAAGTGATGGTTATTTCTTGTGACAAATACTACAATTGTGATTCCTCAACGTTTATGCGCATCAATATTTTACTCACTCGTTGCTGATTTTATCAGATAATATGCTTGTCTCACGTTGGCTGCTAGTCATGGTTAACAACGTATTTATCGACTGACTCTGAATAAACTGATAGACAAGCATATTATCTGATACAAATCAGCCCAACGTAGTGAGAAAAATTGAGCGCATTAAACGTGAGAAGTCACAATATGTAGTATTTTCACAGAAATAAACCATCACCTTTTTAACAGACAGAATGCAGTTCAACTCCAAATATTCATGGTTTGTAGTTTAGAGGTTTCATCGCTATACCCTTATTTTATACGCTATGCTCGACCATCTTCGAACATTTATTTGCTGTTTCAAGTCTTTGGGAGATTACTAACGAGCACCAAGCAAGGATCAGGAATTATGAGCTCCGTAAAATTCGAAACATGGTGAGGTCAATCCTAGGACACGCAAACACCCAAAGTTGAATGGCATTTGCCAGGCTGTACCCTTACTTCTTAGCCAGGATAGCAGAACATAGGCTTCTATGAATTGGAGACGCACCTGGAAATATATCTTTCATATTCAAAACCTGAGATGAAGAAGCTGCTGATTCTCACTACATTGCAATCCCCAGTGATATTTCGTTAGTCATGAAGACATTGATTTAAGAATACGAGCATTAAGAGCATTCTCCAATAAGCGTCTTAGTATCGAGTCTTTCTAGGTAGCATCTGATCTCCAAAAATGTTGAGGGCTCAATTGAGGCAACGCTAAGAGACGTGCAGGAACTATATCCAAATCGGCTCGGAGGAAATTCTTGTTAACAGATAACCCATAAGAACTGACCATTCTCATCATAAAGTTCAAAACTCATGTGCTAACTATGAGTATATTAGACGATTAATTCAATCATTCACTATCATAAATGTTTAATGAATATATTTTCCTCCTTTAACACCTACTATTCGTGTATTTATGTGCTTTATACTCAACTTATGTTTATCGAACTTCACAAAATGTCCTAAAACACAATCCAATAATATTGTTTTGGTATGAATGAACACATGAAACAAAACCCTTGTTTATTAAATTTGGCATTAATATCGGATTTTAAAGTTCTCACACAAGCTCTTCTACGTACAAGGTGTTTCGTAGCAACACACACAAAAATAGAGAAAAAATCTCATAAATAAATGCAAAACCACAACCTCAAATTAAGAAAGAAAAGCAAATCAAAGGGTATCATATGACCACAATTTTACTTGGTTTCACGAAGCGAATATGATGTCGCCGATTTCAATGTCAATTGTGTATTGTTGGGATTCTTAGCACCCTGCAAATAGTTTTACTGAGCATGTTTTGCTTACATTTCAGCTTAAAAGAAAATTGCGATTTTGTAGTGAACCCGCTCAAGCACCTCAAAAGCACGCTACATGCACCAAATAACCTCATTTGCCTGTCTAATACTAAAACGCCTGTTAACAAAGGAGAAATGCCATGAAAAATACCTTCAAGCCGAATCGAAACTATTAAAATTCCATTAAACATTAGTCAATGAAAACCTCTACACGAATTTCATTACACTCTAGGTACCGCATTTGTCATTCATATTATGTAAAATTCACATATACGGAGTCACAACAACGTTCTGGCAGTTATGCTGCATCATTTTAGAGAACTCAAGTGATAAGTCTAGGACAAGATAATAAAAACGCGTTGCTCGGAACAACTTGGGTAGACTCGGGGCTATCTTTCCAGTCCCCGGCTGCCCCACTGGCGCCCGCGCGCCGTACGTAGCAACAATGCTAGCGCGCTGAACTATTCCTTCTGTCAGTCTCCACAGTTGTCCAACTTACCTATCACGGACGGGAGCGTCACAGCCACAGTAATTAAACACAATGCACGGTGCATTACCACCAAGCAATTGACCGATTACTGTCTACACTAACACAGAATATCAACTCGCAGTAGCTATACACTACCCCAAACCTTCGTTACGGGACATCATAGTAGGGTCGTATTGCATTAAACCATGTGACTCTTCTACCACATACCTCATAACACTATAAAATACTCAAAAGCCTCAGCCTATCTAATATGTCATGTGACTATGTGACTGGCCTAAGAATAACTGCCACACAGATCGATTTTCAAATTTATCACCTTTATGCACATGGGACTGCCCTGCAAGGTTATTGATTTTTGTACACAATTATCGTCACAACCAAAGTGCCAAATGGTCGATCGTCGAACAGCAGGTTTAAAAATTCCAGCAAACAAGACTTCCATGTCATCATCCTCCATTGATAACAACTACCTCCGAAATCACTATTCACATAGCTTACTAAATCATGCCATAATAGTTTTCAACAAGTAAATCATATAAAATAAAGAAAACTACCTAATATTTAGAACATAAAATGTAAGAAGAACAATTGTTATTCTACTTCTGCCTATTCACATTACATGCCGACGCGCAGTCACCTCACACCAGCATCCCGCTAAGCTCATCTCCCTCCGCGGCTACCGCTACTCCTCAAACCACAACATCGTACTGTCAAATTCCCCGGCATACGTGTGCCGACGTAGAATCCAAAACCCATCCCTAATATTGTTTACCAAAATGGAATGCGATCTCTCCAGCCATTCAGAACCTCGAGAGCTCTAGCTACCCTCCTCATTTGCTTGGTCGAGTTTTCCTACAACACCTCTGCATCTTCTTCTTATACACCTTCAAGCCTCGAGATTACAACGACTTCCTTTTGCAGCAACACACCACAACCATTTGAAGTCTATCTTTCGCCCTGCCCATGCGCAGTCGCTACTGTACTGAGACTTTAGACACCCTATCGTCGCACGTCACTCCTCCGATAAGGTTTTTTCAACATACAGCATTTGAAAGTCATCCCTCCCCGAGCGTCCTGACATTTGAGATGAGGCATTCGCAATTCGACTCTAAGCTCGAAAAGCATTCCTCACCATACATCACATATCTGAATAGACTATCTTATTCGTCTGAACTTTCTTAAGATGATCTCATGAGATGCCTCGCCTGCGGCGGCCCTCCCAAGCACCCCCGCCGCCGAGAGCAAAAACACTTGCACGTTGAACGCCGTCTTCCCGCTGAGAACCCTCCTGAAGCTACCCGCCCGCTTAATATCACACGACTGTGACCAAATGCACTTGACACCACGACAGCTTTGAAACGGCTCTCTCCAGCTGTGCAATTCCTGCATGCATGATTTGGCTCCGAGATTCCGAATTCATGCTAACACTGCCTGCTGCCTCACCACCGCTGCACACAACCGAACCGCTGACAACGTGACCATATCATAGGCTTTTCTACCAGTATCGGTTCCCACAGTCGCAGTCCCTAAATCCGCTCCCTCTTCGCAAACATCTTCTGCCACCCATCCGTAACAGTTTGAATGATTTTCTGCCATCAGCGGTGTGTTTGTGGAATGATGCTAACAATTCTTCTGAGATCTTAAATGCACTCTGCAAAAGAACATTTAAACTGCATCATTTCCACTACTCGTGTATCCCTCAAACATTGCCCTCTTCACCCCTTCAGACTAAGCACTCACTCCCCGAAACACTTCTGCCACAATTTCCTACAATTAAAAGGCCCTATTTGCTACAGTCTGAATTCTACAGGACCTTTCACGACTACCTTTTCGTCCAAACCCCATCCCCCACAAATGCGAACACAAAAATACGCTTCTTTCCTTAACGTGTACAGAAAGTCACTGACCATATTGTGAATACTGGGCATAAG
>LJIJ01005216.1:0-12405 GCA_001718145.1 Orchesella cincta
GTTACGTGAAACGCGAAATGTATTGCATGATACGGTATCAAAATCTACGAGGCCAAACGTCCATATGCTTGGTGAGCGCTAAAGATGGCCTACCTGGAATCAAAGAAGGAAAATCCTGATCGCTAAAATTGGTGCGACAAGTTATTCTAGCTAAAACCAAAGCAGGCAAATGCCCGGAAGTCGAGTTTCCCGTTTCTTGTATCCTCATCAATACATGAAATTTAAGCTGATTGCTGGAAGGTCTAAAAAATGCCTGTCATACTAACTTGACGCAATCGATGATCATGCATAGCTTTGGCTATTTACTCAGTCATGATAACATTAGGAGCAGGTGTAGGAAGCGCCAGCAAACAACACTGACCTCAAGATTCTTAGCGAGATTATGTGGGATGTCAAAAGAAAGAGAAGTAAGTATCTGTCGAAGGCCGAATGAACACCACGTACGAAACGGCAACAAAAATTCCTGGGAATCCGAAAATACCACGTACATTGAGTCAGAATCATTTCCAAACAATGCTGCAGTTTATTCCAGGCTCAAACGTTTATGAATGTTACAAAGTTTTGGATGATGAACACCGTCGGCGGACAATTGTCGGCGATATAGCGGAGTAAAAGTTGGGAACTTTTACGGAGTCAAAATATGTAGAGCATAGGTTGGCGAAAGTAATTCAACTCAGCGAAGAAGTCAGAAGAATGTACCATGACCATGCTTCAGAAAGACAGGAAAGGAGGCCGGTATGCGTAAATGCCAGATGATTTCAAATGAAAAAATTCCATACCAATCAATGATATATTATGCTGTATTCCAGCACCAGCTGTACACAAAATTTCCCTGTTTCGTGTTCTTTTGCTGACAGGGACGTTGATTACTAAGCAATCTTGCAGCAAGATTGCTATCAGAAGCCAGAATAAATAATTATGGTTGGCAAACGGTCGCCTCTAATTTATGCTTTTAAAACGATCCTTTTTTGTTTTAGGTCGAAAAAAAGTTGACCGAAAGGTAATAATTACTACAATGTAACAATTTCCATTCGGAATTTCCCAGTAATGCATAGTTTTACTTAAGAAAATTATTAAATCACATACATTCAATAAATTATTATATAATGATTTCGGTCTTAGTTTGCAAGCGTAGGTTACATCATTCTGTTGCATTGAAGTCGCATGCAAGACTTTTAGTGCGAGACAATACTTCACTTGTTGAAATTAGACCTGCGTTTTGGGACAAGTCGTAGAATTAATAATAGTGGTTTGAAACGTGCAACTAATCATCAAGTCTCAAACAGCCCTCTGGTTGCCGGTCGCTTGCGTCGTAGATCTAAGCGCCTAACTGGAGGCATACGCAGTGTCAAAACGGATGTGCTCAACGTTGTCCTCAAGCATCAACGGCGAGCCACCAATCTCCAAAAGAAGAAGCCAACGAGTGATTGTATGGCCAGAAACCTGATTCTCCTTCCAACAATCCCTTTCAAAAGCTTGTTTAGGAATTACTATGCATAAATTAAAAAGTAAAACTACTTATATGAGAATGTTTTTAAGTAACTTCGGGAATATATGTATATTTTTAATTATATGTTATAAGGCAACCTATTGCAAATCCGGTTGTTTAAATTATATTAAATCATTAAATCTATGTTTTACGGAGTGTATTTTTTGGTTAAAACTTGAAACTTTTATTAGAAATGTTATAACCAGTGTGTAACGAAGTGGTCCAACTCGCCTTCCAGAAATGATAACTTTGAAGCTTCATAACTTTTAAACTGGTGATCCAAATTGGCTGCTGTTTTTTTTAATACGCTTACTATGTAGCACGCCATACTATTCAGCGACAAAAATGTTCACCTTTTATAAACTTTTGGTGGCACCACGTGTGGCCCCACCTTGAAGGTGACAATTTGAAAATGTTTTCAAAGTATCATATTAAGGTACAAATAAGCCGCCTGAATCGATATTGGTCCACAGGTTTAGAATGAAATTCAAAAATTCGACATTTGAATCTTGGCGCCAAATTCGAATTTTGAAAATCTGACAAAAATTCGGTCTGGGGAATCGTTTGAAACGACTGTGTGCGAAATTTCAGGTCAATCGGTCAATAAATGAAGGCGAAAATCGCGTTCCGTCGATTGACCTTCAGATTGCCCCAGCACACTTGTCTCAACTTACCCCAAAGCCAAAATGTAGACTTTTGCTCACCCATACATTGCCTATCGATATACTACAAAAACTGGGTGATCGGTGATGCAAAATTTTTTTTACCTTGAAAACATTTGTTCCTACTCATGTGTTAATTGCAAGGGAGGTGGTAACCCATTTGCTCTTTTTTGCCATTGAACAGCGTTGAATTTGGAAAGGCCGAATCATTTAGAGGTCCTCGGAATTCGTTCTCTCATGTTTTTTTTATATAAAAACCAGCATTTTAAATATTTGTGATTTTCTTCCATTAACGCTATCACTGGTCTACACGCTAGGCCATGTGGTTGACGCCGCACCTGCCGTGACGAGCGTCTATGTGAGCTTTATCAGGAAATAAGAAGACACAGTACTCGCATGGAACGAGCACTGACCAGCAGTAGTTCAATACATTTAGTCGCCGCAGGCACAGCGTGAGTACAAGCCCCAATTTTTTGCGACTTTTTACATAGCACAAACAGCTATAACAAACTATAATAATAAGATAAGTACGTGATATGTTAAGCACGCTAAAAAAGGACCAGCAGCAATTTACTCAGTCAATTTCCTGCATAAAAAGGCAACCACTAACAGACAAAACAGCAGCACTACCAAAAATACAAACAAACAACTACACAAGCGAGACTATATTCGTTCAAGGGAAATGACGCTGTCGATATCGACTTACCATCGAAATCAAGAAAACCATTTACCACACACAGCAGAGGAATAACAAGCAAAAACAAATTAACTTATGGCAATTGCTTATACTTATACCAGAACTAACAATACTATATTTGAAGACTATACTAAATTTGTATGAAGGAACGAAAGTTGTGGTAATGGTGTTCTTGATTTCGATGTAATCATATCGACAGCGTCATTTCCCTGACGAGATATAAGTCGCTTGCTGTATGTTAGGTTTGTATTGGTAGTGCTGGCTGTTGTGCTGTTGTTTTGCCTTTTTATTTTTGCCAGGAAATTGACTGATAATGCCTGCTGGTCTTTTTTAGCGTGCTTAACATCACGTACTTATACTTTATATTTATTCATAGTTGTTAAGCTGTTTGGCTATGTAAAAAGTCAAAATTGGGCTTGTACTCACCTGTGCCTGCGGCGACTAAATGTATTGAACTTACTGCTGCGTCCAGTGCTCGTTCCAATCGTAATACTGTGTCTTCTTATTTCCTGGATACAAAGCTCACATGGACGCTCGCACGGCAGTGGCGTCAACCACATGGGCCTAGGCGTGTAGACCAGTGATAGGACGTTAACTGAAGAAAATCACAAAAATTTAAAACTTGCTGGTTTTATACTAACAAAAACATCGGAAGAATGAGAAAATATCCAGAGGACCTCTAAATGATTCGGCCTTTTTCCAAATTCAACGCTGTTCAATGGTCAAAAAATGAGCAAATGGGTTACCACCTCCTTTCAATTAACACATTGAGTAGGAACAATGTTTTCAAGGTATAAAAAAAATTTTGCATTCACCGATAACCCAGTTTTGTAGTATATCGATAGGCAATGGTATGGTGGAAGCAAAAGTCTACATTTTGGCTTTGGCGTAAGATTGAGACAAGTGGCTGGGGCAATCAATCTGAAAGGTCCATACGGAACGCGATTTTCCTTCATTTATTTGACCGATTGACCTGAAATTCGCACACAGTCGTTTCAAACAATTCCCCAGAGGCCGAATTTTGTCAGATTTTCAAAATTCGAATTTGGGCGCCAAGATATTCAAATGTCGAATTTTTGAAGTTCATTCTAAACCGTGGACCCAATATCGATTCAGGCGGCTTATTTGCTACCTTAATATGATACTTTGAAAACAGTTTTTCAAATTGTCACCACTGCAAGGGGGGCCACACGTTGCCACCAAAAGTTTATAAAAGGCGAACTTTTTGTCGCATGAAAGTATGGCGTGCTACATAGTAAGCGTATTAAAAAAAACAGCAAGCCAATTGGATCACCAGTTTAAAAGTTATGAAGCTTCAAAGTTTATCACTTTCTGGAAGGCGAGTGGACCACTTCGTTACACACTGGATTATAACATTTCTAATAAAAGTTTCAAGTTTTAACAAAAAATACACTCCGTAAACATAGATTAATGATTTAGATATAATTTAAACAACCGGATTTGCAATAGGTTGCCTTATAACATATAATTAAAAATATACATATATTCCCGAAGTTACTTAAAAACATTCTCATATAAGTAGTTTTACTTTTTAATTTATGCATAGTAATTCTAAACAAGCTTTTGAAAGGGATTGTTGGGAAGGAGAATCAAGGTTTTGCCAACAATACTCGTTGGCTTCTTCTTTTGGAGATTGGTGGCTCGCCGTTGAATGCTTGAGGACAACTTGACACATCCGTTTTTGACACTGGTATGCCTCCAGTTAGGCGCTTAGATCTACGACCAAGCGACCGGCAACCAGAGGGTGTTTGACGACTTGATGATTGAGTTGCACGTTTCAAACCACTATTATTCAATTTACGACTTCGTAACCCAAAACCAGGTCTAACTTTAACAAGTGAAGTATTGTCTCCAGCTAAACTTGCAGTGGACTCAATAGCAACAGAAGATGTAAACACGGCTTCACAACTAAAACCAAATCATATATAAATAATTATTGAATGTATGTATGAATTTAATAAATTTTCTTAAGTAAAACTATGCATTACTTGGGAATTCGAATGAAATTGTCTACATTTAGTAATTATTACCTTTCGTCAACTTTTTTCACCTAAAAACAAAAAGGATCGATTTTAAAACATAAATTAGAGGCAACCGTTTGCAACCATATTATTTATTTGGCTTACTGATAGCAATCTTCGCTGCAATTGCTTAGTAATCAACGTCCTGTCAGCAAAAGAAACACGAAACGAGGAATTTTTGTGTACAGCTGGTGCTGGAATACAGCATAATATATCATTGATTGGTATGATTTTTTCAATTGAAATCTCTGGCCATTTTAAGATACCGCCTCCTTTTCCTGTCTTTCTGAACATGGTCATGGTACATTCTTCTGATTCTTCCTGAGTTGAAATTACTTTCCCAACCTGATAGCTGCTACATATTTTGACTCCGTAAAATTCCCCAACTTTTACTCCGCTATATTCGTCCCGACAATTGTCACCGACGGATGTGTCATCATCCAAAACTTTGTAACATTCATAAACGTTTGAGGCGGTATAAACCTTTGCCAGATTGTTTGGAAATGATTCGACTTCAATGTAGTGGTATTTTCGGATCCCAGGAATTTTGTTGCACGTTTCGTAACGTGGTGTCATTCGGGATCTCACAATACTTACTTCTTCTTTTGACATCCACATAATCTCTAAAGAATTTGAGGTCAGTGTTCGTTTTGCTGCCTTATACATCTGCTCATTAATGTTATCCATGACTGAGTAAATAGCCAAAGCATCATGATCATCCGATTGCGTCAAGTAGTCATGACAGGCATTTTTTAGACCTTCCAGCATCAGCTTAAAATTTTCATGTATTATGCAGGTACAAGAAACGGGGAAACCTCGACTTCCGGGCCATTTGCACTGCTTTGGTTTTAGCTGAATAAACTTTGTCGCACCAATTTTAGCATCAGGATTTTCCTTCTTGAATTCCAGGTAGGCATCTTTAGCGCTCACCAGCATATGACGTTTTGCCTCGATAGATTTTGATCCGTCATCATGCAATACATTTCGCGTTTCACGTAACTCAGGAGAAGGTCGACTGTTTTCATCAGATAAATAATATTGGATCACTTTGCTTTTCACAACATCTGAAATTGGGTTTCCAGTTGAACGCCAGTCTGGAACGGAGAAGGGTCCCTTTTCAGCTCTCTGCTTCGTGACCTGAGTTGCCATGTAGGATGAGATTCCTATGGGAAAACATTTTGCGTTAAAACGGAACTTGTAAAATAATATTTCATGGAGCAATATTTTAACAAGCTCACCTATGCTTTCTATCATATCCCGTTCTTTGATAAAGTTTGGAAGACATGTTAACATCGCGTACTTCTCACGTTTGGTTTCAAGGCTAGAATACTTTTCTTTGATTGTGCTAACTAATAACTTGCACGGCTCACAATTACAGACCTCGCTACTTCTTTTATTACACAGGTCTTTTCCGGCAAAGCTTTGAAATAAAGTTGTCATTTTACGTTCCGTCTTGGCTTTCTTTTCCCTGAGTCGTTTTGGACGGTACCGTAACGCAGTCACAATTGGACTTTCTCCCACTGTGTGAAGTATTCGATTCAGTGACTCCGCCGATACGTCCCTATCAATATATTCCACATCCACATCTGTGTCTTGCTCCTCATAAATTGGCTCCACGGGAGGGGTAGCCGAATTTTCAGCTATTGGTAACTTCTTCGTTTTTAACTTCAGTTTGGCATCTTGAATTGCAGACTTTATATGAACTCTGCAAAGTCCGCATACCATCAAGTTGTATCTCCAATTAATATTCGGTAGAAAACGACGACATTTAACAATGTAAGTTTTACTGCAACCAAACACACCCATTCGATGTATTTTTTTCTTCCCGGGAAGCTGAAGGGGATTTTGGCACTTCCGTGTGGGCATTTTTGATATTTGTTGAAGAGGACACCCAGTGATTGTAATTTCCGCAAAACGTTTATCGTTAGATTTTACAAACTAATGTTGAATTACCAGAAATCAAGCACAACTATCTTTCCAGATCAGATAATGAATGAAAATGTTTTTATTTACAGCTGGCTGCACCAAAAATACTATTTGCAAAGTTGTAGAATTCGTCGTCAAAGCTCGACATATGTCAAATTTTTTAAGAAATCATAAATATCAATTGTTTTTTAAATATAAATTGAAAACGGCGATAGCGAAGCAAATTCCAGGTGATTGCGTTGAACCTTACTGATTTTCAATCAAATACACGATGATATCTTATAAAAGACTTTTAGCTAGTTTTTCTCACAATGAACCTGATGATCACTACAGATGCTAATGAGATAATTTCAAATTGTTAGTGAATGTCGAAAATTAAACGTAAGAAAGCCTTTAAGCAAAACTACTTATATGAGAATGTTTTTAAGTAACTTCGGGAATATATGTATATTTTTAATTATATGTTATAAGGCAACCTATTGTTAAATCCGTTGCTTTAAATTATATTAAATCATAAATCTATGTTTTACGGAGTGTATTTTTTGCGTTAAAACTTGAAACTTTATAGAAATGTTTATAACCAGTGTGCTAACGAAGTGGTCCAACTCGCCTTCCAGAAATGAAACTTGAAGCTTCATAACTTTTAAACTGGTGATCCAAATTGGCTGCTGTTTTTTTAATACGCCTTACTATGTAGCACGCCATACTATGGCAGCGCACAAAAATGTTCACCTTTTATAAACTTTTGGTGCACCACGTGTGGCCCCACCTTGAAGGTCACAATTTGAAAATGTTTTCAAAGTATCATATTAAGGTACAAATACCGCCGCCTGAATCGATATTGGTCCACAGGTTTAGAATGAAATTCAAAAATTCGACATTTGAATCTTGGCGCCAAATTCGAATTTTGAAAATCTGACAAAAATTCGGTCTGGGGAATCGTTTGTAACGACTGTGTGCGAAATTTCAGGTCAATCGGTCAATAAATGAAGGCGCAAATCGCGTTCCGTCGATTGACCTTCAGATTGCCCCAGCATACTTGGCTCGCAATTTACCCAAAGCCAAATGCTAGACTTTTGCTCACACCCATACATTGCCTATCGATATACTACAAAAACTGGTGATCGGTGATGCCAAAAATTTTTTTTACTTGAAAACATTTGGTTCCTACTCATATTTTGAGTTTTAGCACACAGTAACGAATATTGGACATTTTCAGCCCAGTTGGCGTTATTTTGAAAATTGTCACCTATTTTTATGAATCTGTGACAACAGTTTCAGAAATTTTCATTTTTTTACAAAAAAACAGACATGTTTTGTGTCAATTTCTGACATTTTTATAATTTTAAAGCACACATTGTGGCATTATAACCACGTTTTTTAACAGCTCTAATTTTAATGTTTTGTTGTGCCAATGAGTTTATACCTACGCGGCTGGAAATTTCAGACTGGTTTGCGTGTGCGAAATAAAAGAATTGCTTAATTCTATTACGAAGAACGCCAAGATTCATCAAGACACGCAATGCAATTTGCTCAACATTGGATACCTACTATTTCACGTTCTCTGCCAGTCTCGCTTCAAGATCAATAGACTGGAGTAATAAACTCATCCAAGCTTTGCTTCCTGCCTCTTTAAACAAATTTAAGTGAATATCCAATTGACTAAGATAATCTAAATCAGCGAAGTGAAAAAAATTGCAATGCCAAACAAAGTGATCCAGCAAATAGCACAGATCGTTTACCCCCTTACCCAATTCACCCTTGTTGCGTGTTGTTGAAAAAACAAGTTTGTATTAATTTTTATTGAGCATTGCTGTCTTGCTCAATGCGTGACGGTTCGACTTGCTTGCTTTTATTGTATAAGTAGTTTTGCTCTGCTGAAATTCTGAACAGTTGCAGGTTTGAGTTCGACGCTGAAACATTAGTCTCACATAAATATACATCATACCTCCACAGAACAGAAAATGTCGCTGAAATATTCTTTTGCTGGAAAACGGATATTAATTACAGGGGGTGGCCAGGGTATTTTGCAGAATGAGAAAATTTTTCATAAATTGTTCAGCTATAAGTTTAATTTAACATGATCGTTCTTTGTTAATTTTGAAGGTATTGGACGACAACTAGTTCAAAGATTTCATGACGACAAAGCCATCGTTTTTGCAATTGACAAGAATGTGGAAACGATTGGCCAGCTTAGCAAGGAACTACCAAGCGTAACCGCTGTAGTCGTCGACCTGGCTGATTGGGACGCCACGAGAAAAGTTATTGAGTCATTTGGAGTACTTGACCATGTAGTGAACAATGCCGCGGTGGCAAACCAACAACCTTTCATGGATGTAACAAAGGAGTCTGCAAACTTGTAAGGGTTGCCAAAGCATATTTACAATTATATCATAACCAAATATACCTTGTCTATATCTATTATTCTTAATTAGGCATTTTGATGTGAATGTTGTTGCTTGCATTAATGTGGCTCAAACAGCAGCCAGAAAGATGATTGATAGTGGTTCTGGAGGAACCTTTGTCAACGTTTGCTCACTTGTAAGTAAAAACTGTAATAATATGCAATTTCAAATAACTCACTAAGAATTTTTGAACAGGCTGCCAAAGCAGCTGTACAATGTAGTTCGATGTATTGCGCAAGCAAAAGTGCGTTGGAAATGCTAACCAAGTCGATGGCTGTGGAACTTGGTCCGCCACAACATTCGAGCTAACTGCATTGCTCCAGGCCTTGTGAACTCACCAATGAGCCAAACAATTGATCCTATGAAGGCAAAAGTTGATCAACTTTTGTCACGGAACGCCATCAAGCGACCCATTGATCCTAATGAAATAGCAGACTTGGTTATGTTTTCTTCTCAGCCCTTTGTCTGCAATGATTACTGGGGAAAGTGTTATTATTGACGGAGGTACCTTAGCATCTTTTATATAAAACAAATAATTGGCAGGACAATTTCAATTTATAGGGATATCCTGTTTGTATTTGATATTTTATTTTGATCTTCAATAAAATATCTGCCATTTTCCTCATTTACAATATTATTTTGATTTTAAAACAAACCATCTCTTCTCTTCTTATCTTCTTATAAAACGGTTTAGAAATCCCATCAAATGGGTCAAACCACAATTTTTCTATTAGGAATAATAAATAATTAACACATTATAAGACATCAGACCTACGATTTCTTATCGATTCGAAGCCAAATTAAATCACTCATAAGTGGTTATTAATTTTTTATTTCCAACAGTTGCAGCTAGGCAGGCAGAGGCAGCAGAATCTTGCTGCCGTTGGGCATGCAGCTATCTTGCTGCCGTTTGGGCCAGCAGTATCTTGCTGCCGTTTTGGGCAGCAGTATCTGCCTGCGCGGTAGCAGAATTCTGCTGCCTTCCAAATTGTCTCTCGGCGTGTTTAAACCACAGCAGGATTAGTGCCCTCCAAATCGTCACCTGGCCAGTTAACACAGACAGGATAGGTGAAGTTTCAAAAAACGGTTGAGGAAGGTTGAATTAAGTTAAAGGCAATTCGGCTACGCTCATTCGACTTGGAGTGAAAGTTTTCTAAACCTCCATCAACGGCATGAAAACTGTAGGGTAGCAGAATCTTGCTGGCGTGTCCTATCCTGTCTATATATAGCGGCAGCAGAATATTGCTACCGGCAGCAAGATCTGCCTGCGTAGCTGCAACTGCTCCAAGTCCAAGTGGGCTATCATTATAAAAATAATTTTCCTGGATATAAAGTATAATTTATTTGCCTCGGCTCCACCACATATTTTCTAGATCGTCTTAACAAAATATTAATTTTCCCCATATTCCGAGGTGGCCGGTTTGACTTTACCTGGACTGTCCTCTAAATAAAGACAGGGTTTACAAATTCACGATTATACTGATTGTATTGATATTGATTTTGTTGCGTGTGTGAATTGTGCTTAGTAAGTATTATATTGAATTCATAAATAGTTACGTAGACAGTTACGAGCCTGCCTGTCATTTTAAGCACATTTTGCTGTTTTTCAAAAGCCGTCCATAACGCTCAAGTTAAGTTAATCAATAATGAAAGACTTTTAGGTAACTACAAATGGACTGCTCCACCAGATTTTATTTCTCTGGTTTAACTTGAAACGATCACATATAATACCTTTGCAAGTCATCCTATAAGTAATTTACTTGGGCTAAATTATTTCAAACTCAAAAATAAATTTGAATTAATTTTTTTGCATTTCGATTTTTATTTGAAATTTAAGTTCATTCAAACTTATTACTTAAATTTCTTGAAACAATCTGTAGCTATAAATATTTTCTTAAACGTGGTAAAGCTATAAGAGACGCTTGAAGGTTTGCTACCTAAACGCCTAGCAGTTTATTTCACTTATGTGAAACTTGTGTTTGAAATATATTTACTAACTATTGTTTTTTGCTTGCAGGTTGCAAGTTACAATATAACGTTTCTTTCGAAGAACTTTCTCGTGTTATTTTAAACTCACTTAAAACTTCAACACTGGATCGGCACTTATTCTTTCTTTTTAATTTACACTCCATTGGTTCCTACGACAACATCTTGCACCAAGCGTCAAATCCATTGGCAATGGTTTAAAATGGCAATATCTTGGCTGTATATGTTTGTGTTGTTAAGCCAATTAATCGAGAACCGAAAAAACGAACAACTTGTTACAAGGTTGGAAAGTCTGCTTTATGTATCAGCCATCGCAACCTTTCTTACAATGAACGCAGTGTACCTTCAACGCAGCCGATTTGTAGAGGAACTGCTCAATGGCATGATTCGATACGAAAGAAAACAAGCAACCACAACTAATTTAAGACTGACAGGAAACTTTTCAAGGATCGAAAAATGGACAATAATTTACACCCAACTTTGTGGTATTTTTGCATGTCCCGTTTTGCTGAGCTCCTACATAGTTCAACGTTGGATGGATCCATGTACGTCTGCCACTTTTGCTTGGTGCCTGCTTCCGGAATGTTTTAGCGAGTATTCAGAAGCTCAAATAAATTGGAGCAATTTGTCTCGGTTGAAGCTGGCTTTTATACTGGTATTTTCCATATGGATTCTTGCTGACCTTCTTGGTGGTTGTGGATTTCAAATTTCCGAAATGTTCTTTCTCCTTTGTGCTGGGTTAGTAAACTACATCAAATGCTTAAGGAACAAAATAATATTGAATGGAGGTAGAAAGAGTAATATGGTAGGCGGGTACAGGCAGCTACAAATTTTGACGCGACTGCTCAACTGGATACAACAGGATGTTATTATTGTCGCCATATTTTCCCTTGCCATTGTTATCATTATCATCAGTTTGTTTTTGATTGTGCGCTTGGGAACATCCATGTCAATTTTCCACTGTGTCTTTTTTACCGTCGCATTCATGGACGGGCTTGTGATCAACTTTATTTGTTTTGGTATGTTGGCATCTGCACACACACAGTCGAGCCTAACGTTGGGCATCATGAATAAGGAAATCATGGGACAACTGAATCCTACCTTTTTCAAGGGAAGAACTCACCTAATGCATTACAGAAATGAGCCGGGTGAACAATTACAATACCAAAAAACAAAAATAAAGTGATCACAAGGACCG
>LJIJ01005217.1:0-12404 GCA_001718145.1 Orchesella cincta
CGTAAGTTTTAAAAAAATACTTGAAGGTTATTTACAAGCATCGCGCAGAGGATAGACTCACACAAATTAGAACAATTCCGTTAGAAGTCTTTTATCAAACTAAATGCCAGTTTTCACTTTAGGCTCTGGTTGAAAGAAGTAGGGTGTCAAATATTTAGTCAAAGGCGTGGGCAACAACGATGCATAAATTAGTAACAAGCCATGGTTTAATCTACTTCTCAGTGCTTTTGCCAACCATTTCGTGAAATTTTGGTATAATTTCGGTTAAGTTATTGACTACCCGCGAATGAAGAATATTAGTGGTGATAATGCGATGTCTCGGTCTGCAAAGTGAAAATGATTACAATCTATTCAGCATTTTGACCAAATCGAATTATTAAAGTAGTTAGATATCACTCACTTCAAACAAAAATATATCAGGACAGGCACGTTATCGATCCGTTTGCTAAAAGCACTTCCAAAACTTCTTCATATAACTTATATTAATTACTTGCTTTTAAGCCAAATATGACAATAGCCAACACTTTCCTTTCGTCTTTTTAATTTCCATGAGGTTCAACCAAGATCAAAACGAGATTGCTGTAGTTTTGATGAAATTACTTCATTTTCGCGAACGAAGGGCAGCTTTATCTTCAGTTTTAGCAATTTTTCCCCTGAATGAATGAATAGACAAACTCCCCTGTTTCAATAGTTGACACGTTTGCATAACACAAAATCTCATTTTGCAAACTATTTGGCGAACTAATGTTTCAGTTAACTGGATTTCAGGGGAATTTTCTTAGTTACATAGCTAAACCGAACATCTCATGAAAATGATTTACCTCTGCATAATGTGTTAAAACTGTAAATCTAAAACTCTAAATCTAAAAAGCCAGCGTTTCTACATTATTCTGGTATAGGATTATGCACATAGTCGTAGAATGGAATTTTGTATTTGATAGCATTATTCGGTGTGTATTTTTTTGGCATTGTTTTTACCCCTTAAGGCAGTTTTTCTAGTACTAAATATTGTGAGGAACCCGATTCCACCCTTTAAAGCTTTCGAAAAAATTTCCCCACGCTGAGTTAGGGCGTGTTTTGTCCCCAAGACCTTTTTAGGGTTAACCGCAGACATTCAAACTCCTTGAGGATTTTTGCCATCAGCTTCCACTTATCACTCTTCAGTATAGCAGAATATAGCTCTTCAGCTTCAAAATGACACACTCAGCTAATTGGAACTGTTGGCATTATGCCGCCAAGGGGCAGCCGGAAGTTGCCTAAAATATTTTATTAATAAAATGACAAATTTAAGACTTGGACATCAAAAATTTCTGAAACCGACCTGCTGGTGGTTGCTAGTGCTGTTAATTGAGGCAGTTCTGCCTTTCAAAGTACACGAATAACCTGTAAACATTTTACTCACTTGAACTTTTTTAATCCGATGATTTTTTCGTTGTTTTAGCTGCGATAGAGCCGTAATGCGTAAGAGCCACTGCGGCGTAACGGCATCAGCTTCCACTTAGCTGAGGGGTGTCATTGTGACGCTGAAGAGCTATATACTGCTACACTGAAGAGTGCTAAGTGGAAGCTGATGGCCAAAAATCCTCAGCAACTTTTCAAAGTCTCGGTTTACCCCCAAAACGAAGCGTCTTGGGGGACAGAAAACCCCTAAAAAAAGAAACACTGCGTGGGAACATTTCGCAAACTTTAAAGGGTGCGAATCGGGGTTCCTCACAATATTTGGTCCTCGAAAACTGCCTTTGGGGGTAAAAACAATGCCAAAATATCAACACCGAATAATGCCTATGAAAAAAATTGGAATTCTTTACGACTATATGTGCTAAATGGCATATTGGTAGATGTCAGAAAGTTTGAATGGTGATCAAAAAAGCATTTAGTTTTGGCTGAATGTCGACTGCCGTTTTTTTGAGTCGAATATGTACCGTTCTTGAAGTTTATTATTTCTTGCAATCCGAGTTAATTGACAAAATTGCCAGCCACATTTTTTACTAAAAAAAGAAGAAATATAACTAATTCCGCAAATAAACAATGCACAACCCATTCGTACACGAAAGTCCACTCCATTCCTCTGTGCCACATTTTCTCTATCACATTGCGTTGTCTTCGTCATTTTTAAAAAGTCTCACACTTGATCAGTGACTTTGGAGGTGACTTACTACTCCTTTTCCCAGTTATTTTGTAAAAGAGAACACATGAGAAATCGTGGATAGGTAGTTTGTGCAACAGATGCACAATAAAGAGAAATAAGTGTAATTGGTAAGCGTTAAAATTAGGTGAAAAATCTGCTTTTTACCAGGGAAGTCTTCTTTAGAAAATACACTTATCAGTATTTTACTAAATTCTTTCACATTTCAATTTTATTTCTAGCAAGGACTCCACAGGTTTTTTGCTATTTAACGTGTTGCCAGTGTTATTAAGTTCCATAAAAAATTTTGACTGCTACTACGTTATATAAAGAAGACAATTCATTCTGCAAATTTATGCGTCTCGTGCGCAAATTATAAAGAACGTGCGCCAACATTGTATGCATTAATTATATTTTACGATAAATAGCAGGATAAATTCTATCTAAACTTCGATTTGTTGGCTGTTTGCCAACATTAAATTTATGCTCTTATTTATCGTAAAATATAATTAATGTATAAAATGCATAAAAAATGTTGGCACACGTTCTTTATTAATTTGCGCACGAGACGCATTAATTTGCGCATGATTGTCTTCTTTATATACGTAAGTAGCAGTCAAATTTTTTTATGGAACTTAATAACACTGGCAACACGTTAAATAGAAAAACCTGTGGAGTCTTTTCTAATTAAATTGAAATGTGAAAGCAATTTAGTAAAATTACTGATAAGTGTATTCTCTAAATAAGACTTCAATGGTAAAAAGCAGATTTCACCTAATTTTAACGCTTACCAATTACACTTATTTCTCTCTTTATTGTGCACCGCATCTGTTGCACAAACTGTTTATTCTCGATTTCTCATGTGTTCTCTTTTACAAAATACTGGGAAAGAGTAGTCACCTCAAAGTCACTGATCAAGTGTGAGACTTTTTAAATGACGAAGAGACAACGCAATGTGATAGAGAAATGTGGCACAGAGGAATGGAGTGGGACTTTCGTGCACGAATGGGTTGTGCATTGTTTATTTCGGAATTGTTATATTTCTTCTTTTTTTAGTAAAAATGTGGCTCAATTTTGTCATTAACTCGGGAATTGCAAGAAATAATAAACTTCAAGAACGGTACATATTCGACTCAAAAAACGCAGTCGACATTCAGCAAAATAAATGCCTTTTTTGAACACATTCAAACTTTTCTGACATCTACCAATATGCCATAGCCACATAGTCGTAGAATTTCCAATTTTTTTCATATGGCATTATTCGGTGTTGATATTTTTGGCATTTTTTTACCCCAAAGGCAGTTTTCGAGGACCAATATTGTGAGGGAACCCGATTCCACCCTTTAAAATTTCGAAAAATGTTCCCACGCAGTGTTAGGGGTTTTCTGTCCCCAAGACCTTCGTTTTGGGGGTAAACCGAGACTTTGAAAGTTGCTGAGGATTTTTGCCATCAGCTTCCACTTAGCACTCTTCAGTGTAGCAGTATATAGCTCTTCAGCGTCACAATGACACCCTCAGCCTAAGTGGAAGCTGATGCCGTTACGCCGCAGTGGCTCTTACGCATTACGGCTCTATCGCAGCTAAAACAACGAAAAATCATCGGATTAAAAGTTCAAGTGAGTAAAATGTTTACAGGTTATTCTGTACTTTGAAAGGCAGAACTCCTCAAATTAACACACTAGCAAACACAGAGGTCGCGTTTCAGAAATTTTTGATGTCCAAGTCTTTAATTTGTCATTTTTATTAATAAATATTTTACAACTTCCGGCTGCCCTTGCGGCGTAATGCAACAGCTTCCAATTAGCTGAGTGTGTCATTTTTGAAGCTGAAGAGCTATATTCTGCTATACTGAAGAGTGATAAGTGGAAGCTGATGGCAAAAATCCTCAAGGAGTTTGAATGTCTCGGTTTACCCTAAAAGGTCTTGGGCGGACAAACACCCCTAACTCAGCGTGGCGACATTTTTTGAAATTTAAAAGGGTGGAATCGGGTTCCTCACAATATTTGGCCCTAGAAAAACTGCCTTAAGGGAAAAACAATGCAAAAAAATACACACGAATAATGCCTATCAAAAAAAAATTCCATTCTTACGACTATGTGCATAATCCTAACCAGAATAATGTAGAAACGCTGGCTTTTTAGATTTAGAGTTTTAGATTTACAGTTTTAACACATTATGCAGAGGTAAATCATTTTTCATGAGATGTTCGGTTTAGCTATGTAACTACAGAAATTCCCCTGAATCCAGTTAACTGAAACATTAGTTCCCAAAAGTTTGCAAAATGAGATTTTTGTGTTATGCAAACGTGTCAACTATTGAAACAGCGGAGTTTGTCTATTCATTATTCAGGGGAAAAATTGCTAAACTGAAGATAAAGCTGCCTTCGTTCGCGAAAATGAAGTAATTTCATCAAACTACAGCAATCTCGTTTTTGATCTTGGTTGAACCTCATGGAAATTAAAAGACGAAAGGAAGTGTTGGCTATTGTCATATTTGGCTTAAAAGCAAAGTAATTAATATAAGTTATATGAAGAAGTTTTGAAGGTGCTTTTAGAAACGGATCGATACGTGCCTGCTGATAATTTTTTTGTTTGAAGTGAGTGGTGTCTGGCTATTTAATAATTTCGATTTGGTCAAAAATGCTGAAAGATTGTATCATTTCACTTTAAGACCGAGACATCGCATTATCACCACTAATATTCTTCATTCGCGGGTAGTTAATAACTTTAACCGAGAAATTATACCCAAACTTCACGAAATGGCTGGCAAAAGCTCTGAGAAGTAGATTAAATTATGGCTTGTTACTAATTTATGCATCGTTGTTGCCCACGCTTTGACTGAATATTTGACACCCTACTTCTTCGACCAGAGCCTAAAGCTAAAGCTGGCATTTAGTTTGATAAAAGACTTCTAACGAACTTGTTCTAATTTGTGTGAGTTTATCCTATCATGATGCTTGTTACTAACCTTCAAGTATTTTTAAAAAATACGAGATTATCTTTCATGGTAGGTGCTCTACCCATTAAATGGGACTCTAAGTCGAAGAAAGTATTAGCTTTATCGGAAAATGCTTTGAAAAAAGTTGCTGTGAGAGACAATTTGCACTTGTTTGCGACACTTTTAATATTATTACAAGTCATTGTATCCAGACATTTTTCAAATAAACATAGAAGCTTCACAGAGATAATTCTGATCGCATTTGGTTTTCTGATCCCACTTATCACTACATTCTTCGCCAGAGAATGTAAAAGACACGGATCCACGCTGTGTTTGTCAATAAACGGATATTTCCAATTTTACTCCCTATATCAAAAAGGTAATAAATATAATGAAACTTAAAAATAACATAACATATCACATAAATAACATAAAAATTTTGATGTTCATTATATTCCCTTCTGTACGAAATTCTTATAACAGAAACTAAACCTGCTAAATCGGAATTCCTCCTTGATAAACTGAATCTTTTATTTGCCCATTCGCTATATTACTCGGCAATTATTTTGCCATTCCTATATCTCTACGGACATCACTGGACATCGCCTTGCAGCCCATCAATTATTGGTTTTTGGATTATTCCCGAGTGCTGGAGCAGATCAGAATCCTATTTAAAAATTGTTTTGAATGCAGGAATTAAGCTACCAGTTTTGTTATTTAACCATTGGGTTTGGGCTTTTGGCCTAAATAGTGCCGCTTATGTACTTTCAGTTGTTCAGATTCTATGCACACTTAATTTACGAGTGTGTTTGCAAACGTATTTGAAATTTGCGACGTCAAAGAAAAAAGGAATCACGAATGCACACAAGTGCTTGATGTACAGACATATTCAAGTTTTGGCTGCTCTGACAAATATCATATTGAGCAGCACTTAAATTGGACTTGTACTGGCTTCAATTTCCGTCCAAACGTTTGGTCTGTCTGGATTCGTACGTTTAAAATGGAACTATGGAAATATTATATCGTTGGGTATTTGCTGCCTCTCTATTGTGGAATCCACATTAGCACTGATTGTATTACTGGGAGGTATGGTTGGAGTATATTTAGAGTCTAAGCAAACATTTCAAGCTTTGAGGTTGCATCTTGTTCATAATCGGGACAAAAGTTTGTCAAAATTTTACAAATCTTGTAGACTTATCAGAATGAATTTGGGGTCAAACAATTTTTTGGATGCACTGACACCCCTGAACTGCTTTAATGTAGCAATTAGTCTGACTGTTCAAATTCTTCTAATTAGTAATATCTAAAAGTAATGTAGTTTCCTGTTACATTTTATATGTTAAACAACACTCTGAAATAATATATACAAAAGCAACAATTTATAAAAAAACACAGTTTATACTGGTATACTTACGGGAAACCACAACAAAAATAGCTTGACAACTGTATAATCGATATTGTTTCGTTGTATTACAAGTGGCTCTATAAAACTATGTGATATAAGCATTTTCCATATTTTTCAAGAATTAGCTGTCAAATATTTGCATTAGCTTTATTTTCAGTTAGCTATTTCAATGATTTTGTCAAACGACTTGTACTTTCAACTTGACGGAGCTTTGTCGACTGATGTCTACCAGGAAGCGGACGTTAATGAGTTATTCGTGGTATCAGTTTGCACCTGGAGCAAATCTAAAAGAATTATGACATAAGCAAACTAAAATATGTATATTACGAAATTTGTTTATTTATGGCTCCGTCCACGTGAAAGTGGAAAGGCCATATTTTCAACTTTAATAGTGCACTATTACACGTCCTTTGCAACCGCCTATTGTAGTTAGTAAAAATCTCGTTTTTCCGGAAAACGGCTCTGTTCGCATAAGTTTTATAACATAAAAGGACTTAATTAAAGTAAAACAATTAAAGATATTTAACAAAATCTAAACACTTTAGATAGCATAAACCTATCCTTAATCGAATGGAAATAAGAAGTAATGCTGACTGGCAAAAAAAATTTGAAATTTTGAAAATTTTTATAGTTTTAAATGGTAATTTTAATTGCATCTACTATTGTTGCGAACAATTTAGGAGAAACCTCATTATATACAAGTTGTAGAAGACACCTTTTAGAAATGGATGGCGTTGGAACGAGTTTCCCTAAATTATTCGCAACAGAGATATGACACTTAATTGCATGAGCAATTAAATGGGCAATTAACTTGTATCCGCCCCCTTGGGTAGGTTCACACTATACGTGCATTAAAAGGTTTGTCAAAAACATGATTCAGTGTGAAATAAAAAAGCGAATCTAGGTATCATTCTCACTTAATAAATAAATAAACCTAATGGAGCAAAACACAATTTTGTTGCATTTATATGCACAGCATCACATGACAACCCCTTTTCACGATGTACACAGCAACCTCACAACAAGGGGCAACGTAGAACAGAAGTTGTGCGTACACGACAAAAATATGGAAATGAGATTTTTGTAACTTTCACGCGGACGAAGCCTTTATGTCCCAAATATCTAATCTGCTTTCCTCGTCTTGTATGGAAGCCCCTTCGAAAAGTAGACTATAAGGTACAGCTCGAACTCCTGTGCTGGTTTGTGAAGAAACAAAACTGAAATCTGACACTGGTTTGTCTCAAGGGGAGTAAGATTCTTAGTTTAATCTGGTGAATTTGAGAAGGATGGTAATCAAGGGCAAAGAAAGCAATTTCTCTTCGAGGATGTTTCAGACTTTCAACTTGGCAGAAATACATTTATTGATCAGTGGCTCTTCCTCGTGGATTTATTACATTTACAAGAACACAAGTTTGAGAATGCATGTCGTATTGATTTTTCCAGACAGCCAATGATTATTGAAATATGCTTGTTTGGAGAATATTGTAATGTATTTAGCTATAAGAACATTTGCTTAACACCAAAATTTACATCAAGGCCAATTTGTGATGACGCATTTGGAAATTTATAATTTCATTATACTTGGGTCTACATTTTATTAGTAAGGAGATTAAATTAAGTAGCCGAACTGTGTTTAACTTAATGTAGTTTTCACTCATTCATTCATTCTCTGTCCTTCAGAGGATACAGTCAAGTTTTGCTTCGCTGGTAAAACATGTAAAGAAGACAAAAGTATACACAAACAAAGTACCTAAAAACGAACCCTGTCCATTCTACAACCTGTGCTGTATACAAGTTTCTGTGTTAAACCCCACATAATCTCTAACCATGAGCCAACGAGAATCTGAAGAAGAACCTGACAAAATGGATGTTTCCGACAGTGAATCGGGTAAATCTGATCACGAAAGTGACGCAGTTCCTGATAATGATTCACTGAAGGACATCCGTAAAGACTTACGGAAACTCAAAAAGCAAACATCAAAACTGTCATCCCTGGATCGTATAGAAAAGCTTTTAGTGAACTCCATAGAATCCAACAACAATCGTTTCGAACATCTTGAAACTAAATACGTTCGTCTTAACAAAAGAGTTGAACAAATAGAACGAGACCATGATACACTCTATAAGGAAGTACGTGAAAGGAATCTAATTATATCAGGACTACACGATACAAAAGATGAGACTGACAAGAATCTGTATGAAAATGTGTGCCAGTTGATAACAGGTGTCACTGATGGATGCAAAATAAACCCAGACGTAGTCTATCGAATTGGAAACTATGCAATAGGCAAAACAAGAACAGTGCGTGTTCAATTCATCAGTGTTCGTGAACGCAATCGAGTCTACAATAGTAGAATGAACACCGTCAAGCCAATATACATAAATGAAGACCTCCCATTTGTTGTGCGACGTGACCACGCTCTACTCAGACAAAAAAGACGTGAACTGAACAAGCAAGGCGTCTCATCAGACATTGACTACAAATCAAAGTGCCTTAAATCCGAGCAGGGGGACAAATTCACAATATCTGATGGAGTCATCGTTAAAAATCTACAACCAAATATTTCAACAACAATGAAAGAGGTCATCACGACATCAAATAAGAGAACTTGGCATGGACGAGGAGAGGAACAAGGTGACAAATCTCACAGGAAGAAAGCAAAAGCAAGTCGGACACAAAACACTGCGACTTTTTTAGATCAAGGTACCCCACCAGACACATCCAAAGTAATGCAACCACTAATATCTCTGGGGAACTTCTTAAATGTGGACCAAGAACAAGGAACCGGCTTAACCCTGAACCACGCAAAACCAGGAATGAAATAGCTAAAATTAAGGTAGCGCATGTCAATATACAATCAATCAAAAACAAATACCACCTAGTCCAAAGTCTACTAGATAAAAAGCAGTATGATATTCTATGCATAACAGAGTCTTTCCTCAAACCTGAGCACGAGCTTTTAGAATTTAGGGGTTATAAAATGTACAGAAAAGATCTAAATAGTCCTAAACAGAGAGGAATAGCTATACTAATTGCTAATCATCTAAAGTTTTGGGAAGTTACATATGAAAACACCTCAGATAACATTGAGTTAGGCATCATTAAAATTCAATACAAACACCATAAAAATATTACAATAGCATGTGTATACAGACACCCTAAATATAAAGCAGAAACCTTAAAAACAGACATTGATATGTTGAGTAGCTTGTTCTCCAAATTCTCGAACGAAGGTCTGGAATTCATAGCCCTTGGAGACTTTAATTTAAAAGATAACTACGTTAACCCACTTTTGTCATTTTGTGACGTGCTAGACATTAAGCAAATTGTAAACAAAGCTACGCGCCAAACCAAAATACTAGATCTTATATTTTTAAACAAAGAAGAGAATAAGGTAGAATGTAAAGTATATGATGCAGCGCTAGCTGATCATCTGCTAACTGAATGCATATACAAATATACTCACGTCAAACCCTTATATAAAAGAGTCTTATATAGAGTGTTTAGCCAAGTCAACACTGATAGTTTTATAGCTAGTCTAGAAAATGCCCTTAGCAATCAAACACCAGACTTTGACGATTTCCTCCAAGCTCTGCATTTTAGTGTAAATGAATGCTTTCCTAGTAAAACTCGAATGCAAAGAATCACAAACAAACGCAAATACATTTCAGCCGGAACAAAGCGGCTTTTAAGACAACGAAGCAAACTTCGCAGTAAACATAAGAAAAAACCCAATATTACAAGTAAAAAAGAACTGAAAGTTCTAAAAAAACGAATAAACGATAATATTATACAGGATACTAAGACAGAATTAAATGCAAACATTAGTCAGAGTGGAATATGGGATGGCATTAACAAAACAATGCAATTTAAAAAATGCCCCGAGACCCTCGCCATTGAACCTGAAAAAATCAACGACTACTATGTAAACATCTCAAGCTTAGATGAAAGTAAACATGTAAATATACCTGAGAAGCCAAACAATATAAACCCAAACAATAGTAAGTTCAACTTAAGTCCATTTACATGTGTAGATATTGAAAAGGCATGGAAAAGAATGAAAAATCATGGCTCAAAATCTGAAGACCCAATTGGGATAAGTAACAAAATAATTGAGTGTGCCATGCATTCTATGATATTTAAACGCACACTAGCAAACATATTTAATATATTTCTCTCATCTGGTGAAGTACCCAATTACCTAAAAATCGCAAGAATAATTCCAGTTCCAAAATGCAAAGAACCCAAATCACCAAATGAAACACGCCCAATAAGCATACAAGCTGTGCTTACCAAGATACTAGATAAATGTATATATTTTCAGCTAAGCGAGTATTTTGAGAGAAATAATCTTTTTTCAAACAATCAGTTTGGTTTTCGTAAGAAACTTACCACCAATCATTCACTTGTGGCTTTAACGGATTATCTTTATGAAAAGTTAGATGAGAATAAAATATGTACTGTGGTAGCCTTAGACCTACAGAAGGCTTTCGATAGTGTAAATAGGAATATTCTTGTTAAAAAGTTGTCATGGTACGGAGTAGAATCTAAGCTAATTGAAGCTCTCATTTTTAACAGGTCACAGTACGTTGAATTAAACGGCAAGACTTCTAGTACTAAGTATACAACTAAAGGTATTGAACAAGGTGCTGCCACGAGCAGTTTGTACTTTAGTATTTACATAAATAACTTACCCGAATGCATTGTGTGTAAATCGACTCTCGTCGCTGATGATACTACACTAGCTAATTCCTGCCACATAAAAGAACTGGATAAAATGGTAACAAACATCGAGAATGATCTCCAGCGTGTCAACACTTGGCTTAAATGCAATCATGTAAACTTGAATGTTAGTAAGACCCAAATACTCTTTGTTGTCAAACCTAAAACAAAAATCGATTTATCGAAAATTAATATAAGCATTGATAATGTACACGTCCAAAAGGTAAACTCACTTAAAATACCAGGAGTGTATTAAGACAGTAACTTGTCCTTCTTGGATCACTGTAAATATGTATGCAAGAAAATCTACAAGAACCTCTCAAGACTGTATCCCCTTAAAAATCTACTCTCCATTGAAAACAAAATAACACTAATCAATGCTTATGTATTTAGTATTTTTACGTATGCTTGTATTATTTGGATGAATGGTATCAGCAAACATTGTATAAACATGCTAAATAAGGTCATTAGAACTGCAGCTCGATATGTACTCAATCGTCGTAAATATGACAGTGTTACAAAATCAATCTGTACAGAATTAGAATGGTTATTTGTAAAAGGAAAATATTCATATGAATGTCTGAACATGGTCTATAATATTAAATACATCCAGCAAAGCGGATTCTTTACAAACTATCTAAATTTCTCAGACATCACAGTACAACAGACTAGGCACAATGCCTACAAAAAACCAGCAATTATGTGTAAGTCATTTTGGGGAGAAAGATGTTTTAAGTATAAGGAGTGAATTTGTGGTTACAACTACCAGATAATTGTAATAATAATGTATTTAAAACGTCGATTTTATCTCATATTTTAACTGAACAAATTAATGAATGTGTGAAAATTTTAACAATAATGATTTCTGTGATATGTCATGCATTGAAGATGCAATTACCTATTGTATAAATAATATTAAACTATAATAATACAACTTTGCAAATTAACTGATCCAATAATGAAATGTATATATATGAATTGTAACTCGTCGAATGTCACATCAGTGTAACTACCTCTCGAGGGATCTGTGACAATAAATATGTATTATTATTATTTTATTATGTATGTGTGTGCTCATCATAGGTTTCAGCTAATAAATTAGATAATCGCAAACTTCATAATGTTGTAAGCGAAGAAGCAAAAACCGTTTCTTGCAGGCATCATTTAAGCAACCTTTTAGGCATTGATTTGTTACATCGTTCTTGGCAATATAC